>JAKSZT010053989.1:232670-245972 GCA_026826555.1 Tolypeutes matacus
TGTGCACTGGTAAGGATCTCTTAGTGTCTATCCTGCTTGAAGTTCATTGAGCTTCCTGGATGTGTATATTCATTTCTTTCATCAGATTGGGGAAATTTTCAGGCATTATTTCTTTAAATGCTTTTCCTGTCCCTTTCTCCCTCTCTTGCTCTCCAGGAACTCTAACGATGTACACACTAGTATGCTTGGTGGTATTCCAAAGGTGCTTCAGATTCTGTTCATTTTTCTTCATTTTTTTCGTTCTACTCCTTCCATTGAATAATTTCAATTATCATGTCTTCAAGTTCACTGATCCTTTCTTCGGCCTGTTCAAATCTACCGCTGACTCCAACTAATGAGTTTTCATTTTAATTACTGTATTTTGCAGCTCCAAAATTTGCTTGGCTCTTTTCCATAATTTCTATCTATTTTATTTGGACAATGTTTTCCTAATTTCCTTTAGTTCAGTTCTTTGTATATGAATTTCTTTAGCTCATGAACAAATTTAAGACAGTTGACTTAAAGTGTTTGACTAATAGCACCAATGTTTGAGCTTTCTCTAGGATAGTTTTTAGAAAACTCTATTTCCTGTGAATGGCCCATACTTTCCTGTTTCTTTGTGAACTTGTAATTTTTTGTTGAGAACTGGACATTCTGATTATTACTCTGGGAATCCACTCCTCCGGGATTACTAGTTTCTGTTGTTGAGAGCTGGTGCCATCAATTTGTGACTTTTCAAAACTACCAAGATTTACCAGTCTCTTCCTCCAGCTCTTCCCTGGGTGTGGCAGTGTTCCTTTAGACTCCAGAGTTCCAGAGCATTTGATTCACACATTTCCTTTGCCTGGGCAGTCGCCACAGTACACATGCCCGCAGGTGGTCAGACTGAAGCGGGAGGTACTGCAGGGAAGCTGAAAGCAGCAATTATAGAACACCCAGTCAGCCTCCTGGTGTCTGAGTTGGGAAGACCAGAAACAGGATGAAAAGTCAGGCTCAACTGTTTTTTTTTTTTTTATACCAAAACTTGATGAGGGCTTTAGACAACTATCTCTTATAAATATCAAGGGGAAAATCCAAAATAAAATATAAACAAACGGAATTCAGAAGCACATTGAAAGGATAATACATTTCGATGACACATGGTTCAATACTAGGAGACATAACTGATCATATTAATCGACATAAGCAGGTGGGAGGGCACCAAATAATTGTTTCCATAGTTGGAAAGACATTTGACAAAATTCTTGGTAAAACACTCAATAAAATGAGAATAGATGATACTTCCATAACATGCTTAATAGAGAAACACTAAAGTTATTGCCACTGAAGAGAGCAAAAAACAAGATGCTTATTATCACCGCTGTTATTTAATTGTTCCAGAACTACTAGCAAATACAATTTAAAAAGACAAAGAAATTCAATGTAAAAAATGGAAAAAAGCAAAGTCTTACTATTTGTACAAGATATGCTTATATTCTGGGGGGGGACAAATAAGCCATTGAAAAACTATTCTAGGGAAACAGATGTGGCTCAAGCGATTGGGTTCCCATCTACCTTACAGGAGGTCCAGGGCTCAATTCCTGGGGCCTCCTAGTGAAGGCGAGCTGGCCCTTGCAGGAGTGCTGGCCCGTACAGGAGAGCTGGCACAGCAAGATGACACAACAAAAAGAGACACAGAGGAGAGACAATAAGAGACGCAGCAGACCAGGGAGCTGAGGTGGCGCAAGAGATTGCTTCTGTCCCACTCCGGAAGGTCCCAGGATTGGTTCCAGGTACTGCTTAAAGAGAAGACAAGCAGACACAGAAGAACATCCAGAGAGCAGACAGTGAGCACAAAAACAACGGGGGAGGGGGCAGGGGGGGAGAGAAATAAATAAAATAAATCTTTAAAAAAAGAAAGAAAAACTTTTATAAGCAATAAAGTAATTCAATAAGGGAACAGAATACATATTTTTAACAATCAATAGCTTTCATATGTACAAAAAACAACCAGTTAGAAGATATTTTAGGGAAAAAAGACCTGATTCTCATCTAATTCTTTTTTAAAAGGAAAAAAAAAATGAGGAATAAGTATAACAAGAATTATTTAAGATGTATACGAAGAAAAATTTAAAAACTATTGAAGAGCACAAAAGAAGACTTGACAATTAGACAACCCAAGTCCTAAAGGCCAACTCTCCCTAGTTAATTTATAAAATTAACTTGATGCGAATACTCTCGCTGTCCTGATTTTGTAATAATCAGGGTAGGCTAAACATTCGCCATATTAGAAACCATGCATGTGTCCCCAGACCTAGTTTTTCTCCCGAGGTCTGGTTTTTGGAATGCTGGTGATAAACTAAGCCTGATTTATTATATGACCATCCTGTATGGGGAAAGACTGTAACTTTGGGTATCTTTGGTCAACCTTAAGAGAGATAGCAGGGGACGGATGTGGCTTGGGTGGTTGGGTGTCCGTCTCCCATATGGAGGGAGCTGGGTTCAATCCCCGGGACCTCCCAGTAAAAATAAAAAAAGAGAAATATAGAAGGCGTGTAGGCCACCAGGCCCTGCGAGCCATGCAACAAGATGATGACATAACAGGAGAGTGACACAAGGGAGAGCCAAGACTAGACACACCGAAAAACCAGGAACTAAGGTAGTGCAGGCAGTAGGACGCCTCTCTCCCACATTGGAGGTTCCAGGGATCGAATTCCAGTGAAGACAGGAGGAGAAGGATGAGAAGAAGGGGCAGGAAACAGACAGAGTTGCCCAGCGAATGGACACAGAAACAGCAAAAACGAGGGGGGAATAAAATGGATAAAACTAACTAAATAGGGAGTCGGCTGTGGCTCGATCAGTGGGACTCCTGTTTACCATATGGGAGGCCCCGGGTTCGGTTCCCGGGGCCTCCTGGTGAGGGCAGGCCCGCCCGCACGGCGTGGTTGGCTGACCCAGCGAGCACAAGCAGCAAGGGGGGGGATAAATGAGTAAATAAATAAAATCTTTAAAAAAAAAAAAAAAACTAACTAAATAAATAAATCCTTAAAAAAAAAAACGTAAAGGGGAGGAAGATACAGACTATAGTTAGTAGTAATACTTTGACGATGTTCTTTCATAATTTCTTAATAAATGTTTCACAACAATGCAAGGTGTTTGGAGGGGGGTGATGTGTGGGAGCCCTGTGTGATGTGATGCATGTTTGTTTTGTAAGTTCAATGTTTACTGAACACTTACTGTTTATGTATGTTCATGTATGAATGATATACTTCAATAAATTGTCTTTTTTTTTTAATTAGCCTGCATCCAATAAAAATAGTTACTTTTTCTTTAGCTAGATAAAGCAATGCTAAAATTCACGTGGAAAAATAGCATCTTTCAAATCAATGGGAAGTTGTTTTTTTTAAAAAGGTGGTTGGGAACAGGGACAACTGGGTAGCCTCACCCCAATGCCATAATACTAAAACTCTAAATGGATCAAAGATTTAAATGAGAAAAGAAAAAAAAAAAAAAAACATAAAAGTGCTAGGAATAAAAACACAGAAAGATTCTTTTGTAACTACAGAAGGGGGAAGTTCTTTTAACTATGACAGAAAATGTAAAAGCAATAAAAAAAATTCTACTACATAAAAATACTTCAATTGGAACAAAAATCACCATAAGAAAATTGAAAGACAAGAATAACTAGAAAAAAAGTTGCATCTCATATTTCAGTTGAAAGGTAATTATCCCTCATATATAAAGAGCTCCTGGCACTAAATAAGAAAAAGACCAACAACTCAATAGAAAAATGGACAAAATGTTGATAGAGAAAGAAATACAAATGACTCTTAAACATAATAAAACCCCATCTCACTCAAAAGAAGAAAAATTCAAATTAAATCCAAAGATAGCATTTTTCACTTGTCCAATGGGCAAAAACCCCAAGTTTGATGAATCACTTTGTTCCAAGGCTGTAGGGACAACAGTCACTCTCATTCATGGCTGGTAAGACTATAAATTGGTTCAACATTATAGCAATAACTATCAAAAATGTAAATACATATACCTATCAGTCATTATACCTAGTTTGATTGGTACCTCCTGGAGTTCTACAATGAAGTAGAACTGCTTATCCAATAGATGTAAATGACACGTACGAAATGATTTAATTCAACTTTTTGTGTTGCAAGAAGAAGTGGTGACTAATCCAGATGTCCATGGGACACTCATGGAACACATGCAGTTCTTACAAGAAGAAGGCGGAAGAAGCTGTATTTACACTCACGTGGAAATATTTTGAAGTAACAAAACGTGCAGAGCTACAAATAGAATACTAGATTTGGGGGAAAACAAAGGGAGGGAAAATGTATACAAGTATTTGCTTGTATAGTTTCCTTGTAAAGAAACTCCAAGAAGCATACGCAGGAAACAAATAATGATTGCATGACGTGGTTGTGTAGGTGGAAATTGGGTAGAGTTGGACCAAGTTGGGAAGGAAAATTCTCACCATACATTTTTCTGTGTTTTGAATCATGTGAATGTGGAATCTATTTAAAAATTTAAAATGAATGAATGAATGATTGGAAACAGCCCAAATGTCCATCAGTAGGGAAATGGGGTTTCCAGTCCATTTGTCCTCTTTCTTCTCAAGACCCCGTTAAAAGTACAGAAAAGAACGCAAAAGATTGAATTCTACAAAACAAAGAAGATGGGGTAGGTGGGCATGGCGGGGTAAGACATTTCAACAAATACCTGGGAAGTGGCTGGGGTACAGGTGAGTGAGGAAGCAGGTAGAGGTGCCTGCAGCTGACACTAAGATGAAGGGAGTCCATCCCCCAGGACTCAAACACCAGGCACAAGGAAGTGTGCGTGCGAAATGCGAGAGGGCACATGGCAGGGGGTGACGCCAAATAACCCCCAGCTACCCTCCACGGTCCCCAAGCCCACCGTGCTGAGCATCGGGACGTAGACATTTGTCCCCAGGGGAACACAAGGGCGGGTATTTCTCTACAGAACTTGAATGGACTGTCTGGGAATAGCAAGAGCAGCTGATGTGGGCCTCCGGATCCCACAAGAGCCCCCCCTTCCTGGTATTTACCAGCACCCCCAGTCCCGGCCTCCCCATCCTGGAAGGAAGCCTGCCCATCCCCAGCTCCCCTCCCTCCCTCCCTCACGTAGCTCTCCATCAGCTTCCTCCTGCTTCATCCTAACTCAGACAAAGACCAGAACACAGTTAAAGAGAACCAGAGAGAGAGAGACAGAGACAAGATAAGAAAGGAGGAAAAAAAGACCTAAGAGGAAACCGAGGTGATCAGGAAATAGATGAAAAGTTAAAAACAAACTCTGGTGTTCTCGGATAGATTTGAGAAGAGTTCACATCCATAAAAGAAAAAGAAGATACTAAGCAAAAGACAAACAAGAGAGAGCCCTTGAGAAATAAAATAAAATTTAAAAAGAAAAACACGAGTGTTGAAATTTTTCTTTAAAAAAAAAAATGGTTGAAAGGCTTGAAGACAAAGTTTAGGAAATCTTCCAGAAAATAGAAAAAGAAGCCAAAGAGACTGAAAATATGAAAGGAAAAAAAAAAAAAAAAGATAAGACTAGGAGCATCAATATTGGAAGTTCAATCGTTAACCAATAAGTGTTTTAGAAAGAGAGGGCAGGAAAAAAATGGAGGGGAGGAAAGATTTTAAATCTTAAAATTTTAATTTAATTTTTAAATTACCCAGATTTGATACACTCCCTGAGTAGGCAAGCACTGCAGAGAATATTAGGGGGGAAAAGGCAGAAATTCCAGGGAAAACTGGAAGCTGGACAGGAACGTGAAGGGGATTGTAATGTACCCCTTGGTTGTGCAGTGAGCAGTAATTGTCCAGTCATAAAAATGCAAACACCATTTCCAGACTTTCCGCTTTTAGGATAAACCTGTAGACAAGCATGGAGCCTTAAGTGTGGTTCCCCAACTACCTAAAAATGCCATCAGTTTGACAGCGTAAAGTTAAAAGTACAGTGGGGCAAGGGGAAGAGAAAAATGAGGAAAGAATAAAGGGGATTGTTGCAAACAATTTATGAAATGGGGAGTGGAAATGCGCCCTTAGAGCCGCTCGCCCTCGTCATGGCAGACGAATTTTCTTGCTCGGATGGATGAGGGCGTATCTCACTCACAGGGTCTCCCCTGCCTCTTCCTAGTACCGTAAAATCTCAATTTCATTTCCTCTGTGAGACATGTTTTCTAGCTAAACTACATAATTGTCTAATTGTGGCAGCCTCTGGGAATTTTAGAACTGCAAGGAACCTTGGAGGTCATCCTCGTCAAATTACGCTGATGGTGATTATCTTGAGGATGGGGAGTATCTTGCCGACGGGGAGTACCTTGCTTATTAAACCCAGCAGGCCCTCCCAGGTGTCTGTCTTCCTGCAGCCCTACTGGAAGCTGTTACTGACCCCATAGCCTGCTGCTCGTCCTGCCCCAGCCTCTGCCCCTTCTGCCGCTAGGCCTGGACGCCTCATCCCCAGTTTTGACACCTTCTTCCTGGGCAGACCCCTCAAATCCGGCAATTATTTGGGGTCCTTTGGGCTGCTTGGCCTTCTGGCTTCCTCAGCCTCTCTCAGCCCCCTCTGGTGCCAGGCTTCCTTCTCCCAGCCTGTCTGCATTAGCATGTCCCACACAGGCCCCACGGCTACTGGGTGCCGGGCACAGAGGACAAGCAGACCCTAAGGCTGGGTGGTGGAAGAAAGGACACAGACAGAAGCCAGGGGCTTCCTGCAGGGCTTCCTGGAGGGTGGGGCTGAGAACAGTCGCAAAAACTGTGCTACTTGCATCAGCCAAGAGAACAAAGAACAAAAATGTTCCCTCTGGTCTCTGCCCTCCAGAGTCTGAAAACACCGGAAGGACCCGTTGCCTGGGTGCTCTAACTAGCCACATTCTTTACTCTGAAATTCTCCAAAAGCAGACATATCCTTCACAGTCCTCCTAGCCGACGCACCATTTCAGATTCTCGAGAATTTTGCAAGAAATGTAATCCTTATGTTCCAGATTCATTTAGACTTAAATCACCAAAGTGCCTGTGTCTGTGTACGGAGGCCCTGGTGTCCTTTTGTAGATCCATTTAACCATTTTGCGTCACATCCCATTCTGGCAGCTGTGAATGAATTCAGACTCCCACCCCAGCCCACCCCCTGCATTCGCTTTCATTGTCAGAACCCACAAGAGTGAGGAAAGTGCTGAATTTGGCCCAGGGATTTTCCCTCTTGTTACATATTCAGAATGAATGTCCCTCCACGTCCACTCAAGAAGGCCCAAAGAGCCTGGGTGGGCACGCTGGCCTGGAGCCGTCTTTTAACCCCAAGTCCAGGTTATAAATCTCAAACAGAGTCCAAAGCTTAGGTGACTCTCTCCTGGTTCCTCGGGGGAGTGGGCCCTCCTCTTGAGCACCCATGAACCGTTTTGTACCTGATATCAGAGATCCTAGTTTAAGAACCTCCGCGAGAGTGGAGCCTCCTGCATCTCACCCCTGGTGGCAACTGAGAATCTTTAAAGGAACAACCGATGCCTCGCCCCAGCCCAGAGGGACAGGGTCAGAATGTCAGGGGCTGGGACCCTCTTTCTGTTCTTTGAAAGCCACCCCAGGTGAGTCCACAGTGCAGCCAGGTGGGAGAATGGCCAGTTCCGGGCATCCCAGGCATCCCTGATAAATACGGGGGCAGGAGCCACTTCCGGGGATGGAGGGCTGGCTGGGGAGCGGGAGGCGGGGTCTGGAGCCCTCCACTGGCTCCCCTCCCCTGGAAAGCTCGGCCCCCTGGGGCTGGCTCCTCTACTTCTGTTTCCAGGAAGTCTCCTTGCTGCTGCTGGTGCCCCTCCCTGAGCCTCCCCTGCCACCCCCATCCCACCCTGCCCCCACTCGTGCTGGGTGCCTCCCCTAAGCTCTTCCTCGGTGGCTGGACCTTTAACAATTTCTCTCCCATGTCTTGACTTTGTCACCTTGGCCAGATGTCAAGGCAGGGACTCTACCCCTCCCTGGGGGCCACCCACGGGGCAGCAAGAGGAGCAGAACCCAGCGCAGGCTCGACTGCGGAGGGTTCGGGGCTCGAATGCCAGCTCAGCTGGTCCTAGAGACAATTTATCCCACACCTCGGATTCTTCGGCCCTAGAACACGGATGGCAGAGGTTGTGGTCAAGGAGTGGCGGCGTGAACATGTGAGAATCGCTCAGTTCGGGCCCAGGTACCCGTAAACAGCTGCTAGTGACTAGCATCACCCAAAAATATGGACTGATGGGTTCCCGAGCACTGAGGAAACGTGTTTCGGCTGCCAGCGGAGGCCAAGGCTCTTTCCCTTCGCTGGCTCTGCAAGCAGCTGGATCTTTCTGTCCTTCCCTCATCTGCTGGAGAAAACACTGAGGCCCGTGGTCAGCAACGGGCGCTGATTCGACTAGAAATGCCATGTGGCCCTGCAAGGTCCACCAGCCTTCCAGCTCCACCCCTCCCGAGCCAGCCAGGGTGCCCCCTTCCCCCAGACAAGGTGCTTGGTCCAGAGATGGCTATGAAAACACGCAGAGCAAAAGTGGGTGGCAAGTTGAAGCTTTTGTGGACCCCAGAAAATCACGTCCTGAGGGCTAGTCCATTCCTGTGCATGTAACCCATTGGATGTGGGGATTTTGATTCGACTGCATGACCCAGGGTGGATCTTAATCCCTTTTACTGCAGTTCTTTATAAACAGAAGAATAAAAAGCCACAGATACAGAAAAAAGCTACCGAGACAGAGAGGAACCTGGAAGCTGGAATCAACGAGGAAGCCACCACTTTAGCCAGAAGCCAAAAGCAGCGAGGCCCCGAGGAGAGGGGCCGCCAGGTGCCTGATCGCCCACAGCTGCAGCCTGGGGAGAAAGCATCTCCCACGACGCCTTGATGTGGACACTTCCACGGCCTCAGAACTGTCAGCTTTAACCTAATAAATCCCCAAAGTAAAAGCCAGCCCGTTTCCTGTATATTGTTCCCAGCACCTTTTAGCAAACTAAAACACTTGGGATGGATAGAAGGATAGTAGAAAAGAAAAGAGCTTTTCTTTCATCCCATCAGGGTTTTCTTTCATCCCACCAGGGTTGTTGAGTGGAACAATCTGAGCCAGAAGCCCACATCTTCTCTGGCCACCTCACTGTAGCCTCGTCTGCTGGTAAAGAAAATGGGGAGAATGTCCTGAGGAAGACAGAGCCAAGAGGGTGACAACAAGCCCTGATGACCTCATTGGGGCGCCTGGGCCCAGCCACACCTGAAGCCATCACTGACCTGCCAGGATCCCTTTGGCTTAGCTGGTTTGGGTTGAATTCCAGTAAGGAGGGGGCTGCTGGACTCTCTTTTTTGACTTACAGTGTTTGCAAACTTCCCCATTCCAGAGACAGATGACTCAGCAGGAGTCTTCCCCACCCTCCAGCATCCTGCCGCAGGGGAGGTTAGAATTCCAAAGGAGCCGCATTAGCCATATGTAAAACAGGACCCTCCAGGAACCAACACCCCAGGCTCACCCCTCCAGGGTGGAGTTGAGAGCCCTGGGAGGGGGAGGGGAGGGGTAACTTAGACCTGGCCGGGTGGTAACAGGTCCCGGGCTGGAGGGCACTGCCTGGGCTCCCCCCGGGCCCTTTGTGGCTCCAGGAAACCTGGCGTTGAATGTGAGCAGAGCCGGTCTGGGAGCAGAAGGCTGGCTCTGAGCTCCGAGCCTGCCACTTAGAACTGGGAACCCAGAGCCAAGCCCCCGCTCCTCTTTGGCTGCAGATACCAAGGGGAGCAGCCCAGAGGGCAGGAGCTTTAGCGTCAGACCCTCCTGAGTGCAGCTGCCTACGGCCCACCCGTGTCTGGCCCCCACGCGCTGGCTCTCGAGCCGTGCCCTGTGCCACGAATGTCCTTCCCAGGCTCCACCTTCTCCCCCTCCTCCCATGCAATCCACCACGCACAAAGGGGTACCACTTCTTCCAGGAAGCCTCTCCTGGACACACGCACGTGCACGCACACTCTATGGCCTCCTTTTGGAAAGCAGCGTGGCCTGGGCAGAGCCAAGGCTTCTTGGCAGCTCATCCTCCCCGTTCCCTTAAGAGATGCTTGTGCGTCCAGCACCCGCTCCCTCCACCTCATGGGAGGCCCCAAAGGGCAGTGAGGGTCTCTGCAGTCCTAGCTGGCACCTGGTAAAGACCCAGAGATGGGGGCTCAGCTCACCTCGCTCCATTCCCCCGCTTCCAGGAATTTCTGAAATTCCAGAACCTTCTCTGAGTCCCTTCAGGAGTCACCCTCACACCCTCCTTGCCAGCTCCAGGGACCCCAGCGGACACCAGAGGCGGGTGTTCCCTCCAAGGACTCTGCTAATTCAGGTCGTAACCAGTTTCTAATGGACTTTTTTCCTTCAACAGAAACACCGAAATGAAAGTGATCCCCTAATGCAGCTCAGGCCCAGACACAACTGGCTTTGCGAGGAGGCGGATGCCCTGTCATCTCCTCCACAGGGTCGCCTGGGAAGTGGAAGGCGGTCCGGCGATTCCTCAAGGCCAGCACTGAGTCACCACGTGGCCCGGGAACCCCACTTATGGGTGTGTACCCCAAAGAACTGCAGGCAGGGACTTGGGCAGACATTTGCACACCGATGTTCATAGCCACGTTCCACAACAGCCAAAAGGCGGAAACAGCCCAAGTGTCCATCAACAGATAAATGTGTGAACAAAACGGGGTCCATCTGTGCAATGGACTATTATTCAGCCATAAAAGGGAATGAAGCTGCTATAGCGTGGAGGAAACTTGAAAACCTTGCGCTGAGGCACATACAGACAAATATTGTACGCTTCCACTTATACGAATGAAATATCCAGAAAAAACAAATTCATAGGGACTGCAAGTAGATCAGAGGTTTCCAGGGGCTGGGGCTGGGGAAATGGGCAGTTACTGCTTAAAGGGTGCAGAGTTTCTGTTTGGGGTGATAAAAACAGGTTTGGTGATGGCTGGTGGCGATGGTAGCACAACATATGAATGTAATCGGTGCTACTGAAGTGTACGCTTAAAAATGGTGACTATGGCAGATTTTATGCTGTGTGTTACCACAATTGAAAGAAATAAAGGGCAAAGGAAAAAAGAAAGAAAGAGAGAGAAGGAAGGGAAGGGAGGGAAAGGGAGAGGAAGAGAGGGAGGGCAGAGGAGGGGACGGGGGAGAGGAGGAAGGGAGGAAGGAGGAAGGGAGGAAGGAGGAAGGGAGGAAGGGCGGAAGGAGGAAGGAGGAAGGGAGGAAGGAGGAAGGGAGGAAGGGAGGAAAGGAGGAAGGGCGGAAGGAGGAAGGGAGGAAGGGAGGAGGGAGGAAGGGAGGAAGGAGGAAGGGAGGAAGGAGGAAGGGCGGAAGGAGGAAGGAGGAAGGAGGAAGGAGGAAGGGAGGAAGGGAGGAGGGAGGAAGGGAGGAAGGGAGGAAGGAGAGGAGAAAGAAAGAAGCCCGGCTGGTGGAGCCGAGACTTGCAGCGCGTCTGAGCAGCCTGGCAGGGCTCTTGCTGGGGGGCCGGGGCCCCCGCTGCAGGCAGCTCTCCCTCCTGGGAGTTCCCAGCCAGCACACAGGGCCGTGAAACCGGATCCCGCAGGAGAGCTAAGCCTTCGGGTGCTTAGCCATGAGGAGTCCTTCGCTAAGGCCTGGCTAATTAAGACACTGACCTTGATGGCATTCTCCCAGGCTACTTTGAGAAACGGCAGGTTGTAAGAGGAGATTTCCTGGCGCGCTGGGCTATCCCGAGATCTCCAAGTCACCGTTCCAGCACAGGAAGTTACCGGCTACCTGGGCAGCGCCCCCGACACAATCGGCCCACTGTTAGCCACCGGTAGCCACCGGTAGCCACTGTTGGCCACTGTTGGCGGCGTCACTCCGGAAAGGAGCGACTGAGTGCTTTAGCTCGGCCTGGAGACTTTCTCAAGGTTTGCTTTGCTTCGATGCAGACGAAAAGGAAGCCCTGCGCACGTGAACTTGTGCTTTATCTTTTCCAGACTTCTGCCATTCCTCAAAGTCAGCTTAAAAAACTGCAGCTCAAGTTAAACGAGCATTTTTCCCTTGCCTTCTTTGTCTTTAAGCCCTTCGGTTTTAGAAATAAATCGATTTGTACAGGATGAAAGTGTCGGAATGTTTGCCGTTCCGCTGGACCAGATGGGGCGGCCCCCCGAGTCCTCGCTCACCCAGGTTGAACACAAAGCCGAGGCCCGGGCTGGATGGGCAGCCCCCTGGAAAGGCCGCTCGGGAAGGGGAGTGGGAAACCTATCTCCCTAACGAGCCAACACACAGTGATTGAAGGAGCCCTTCCTTTGACCTTGAGGCTCCCCCTCCATAGGGGGACACTGGCCCTTTTACCATACAACGCTGTGTTTGCTAAAGAAGCTGAGATTAGCCAAGTGTTCTCTTAGGGGGGAAAATGTAAAGACTTCCCTAAACTAACCTATGGGTGGGGCGGGGGGTGGCTTTTCTGAGAACCTTCTCCATCATGGGGGCGAGATTTAAGTTGGGTTAGCATCCCCCCCCCGCCCAGCTCCCACCCCCATCACCCCGGGCTTGAAGCTCTGGACCGACTCATGGGGATGAAGAGTCCGTGTGGGTCCGAAAGAGCTACCGGGGGTCCGTGCTGCCGTGGGGGGGCCTTGCCTGAAGCTGGGCAGCTCAGGCCCCCGAATGGGGGCCTCCCGCACGGGACACGGCTGGTCGGACTGCGAGGCTCTGAACGCAGCTCTCGCCATGGAAACCCCTGCCTGCCTGAGGGCTGGTGCCAAATTCAGACCCCCCGAAATCCAGGCGGACCGGGGGAATCCGAGCACAACAGCGTTCTCCAACATGTGGCGACGATGACAAAATGGGGAAAGCTCAGCGCAAACCAGCAAACGGACAGAGCTGGAAACAGGCCCAGCAGCAGTGAATCTAGCTAGGAAATAAATCCAGCCGACGCTTATCACTTCTCCTCGCGCTAAATATCTCCTGGACACTATACCCGAGAGGGCTCTTCCCCCGTCCCTCGTACAAAGAGGCGCCATGTGCCGGGCGAGCGTCAATAGGCTCTGGACGGCGTCCCCCCGGCGTGGCGGGACACCCCGCTGCCCTCGGCAGGCGCGCCCAGGCCACGGCAGGGGTGCGCGGGGCGTTCGGTCATTCCATGCTTGAACTCACCCACCACATTTAAATGGCCTTTTTCATAGGAGCCGAAAGAGTGGAGGCAAAACCAGCTCTCTGGGTATCGAGACCAGTCCACGTGTGCTTTCTGCTGATCCCACAGGCCATGCGTGCTTTCTGATAACCCCACAGTCTGCGCGTGCTTTCTGCTAACCCACGGTCCACGTGTATTTTCTGATAACCCCACGGTCCACGCGTAT
>JAKSZT010053989.1:245982-429489 GCA_026826555.1 Tolypeutes matacus
CTGATAACCCCACGGTCCACGCGTATTTTCTGATAACCCCACGGTCCGCACGTGCTTTCTGCTAACCCTGAGCACCGGGTCCCTGCCACGTGCAGGACGGTGCTGGGGCCAGTGGACCCAGGCAGAGCAGGGGCAGGGAAGAGGGGACCAGGGAGCCGAGCGTGGCTTCGTTCCCAGTCTGCGCAGGGGAAGCCCTGAAGGGGGTCCTGCTGCTTCCCGGCCGCGCTGCACCCCGGGGCGGATCCCTGGGTTTAGGGCGACGAGGCCGGTGCAGGCCCCCAAGCAGCTCCACTTGGCATTCAAGGCTCCCAGCTCGACAGTGTCTCCAGCAGGTCCCCCCATGAGGTGCACTTCGGGCACCCACTTTCTCACCCCCAAACTCCCCGTGCCACTGGGGAAGCCATCGGTGCCTCACCCAGGTCCCTTTAACGGGCCGCCGTGCCCGCGGCCCTCCCCGCCAGCGGTTGCGGTGCCGGCTGCTAAGGACTCACAGCTGCCTCCTTCTCCCGAGCTGCCCTCCAAGGCGTCGGCATCCCATGGTCCGGGACCGGTGCTCCCACCTGGCCTGGGAGCGCCTGCAGCCAGGGACCGGCTGACCTCCGGGCGGACAGACTCCGTGGTGCAATGCACGCTCGCGAGCTCCTGGCGGGACCAAGTGAGTCTGGTCTCCAGCCGAGACCACCTCCTCGGAGCCCTTTCTGTCCCCGCCCTACACTGCTTCCTTCACTTCCTTCCTCTGGAGAGCCCTCCCTCGGCAAATCACGTGTACCCGAGTCCCGTCTCCTGCGCCGGGTCTCGGAAGCCCCTGCCCTTTCCTAGCTCTCTGACGCCACCGCCTCCATCTGCCCCTTCCCGGTACTCGCTGTCGCGGGGCTGGCCCTCCCCGGTGCAGCCGGCGTGCCCCGGGTTCATGGATCATTTCGCCAGGACATCCCTGTGTCTCTCTTGCGTGCACAGCTCTTCCCGCCTTGTGTGGCGTGAGCCGTGTCCACTCCTGACTCTCCCGGCGGAGACTTTGTTTCCTAATTTATCCATGATGGTCTCGCGCCCCAAGCATTCAGCACAGGATCTAGTAGATCCTCAATAAATGTGTATTGAGTTCAGAATAGACTTGGATCGAATTCCTTGACTCCCCAGGGCAGTCCGAGTTCAGCGGCAACGCCGCCAGCGGGACAAGCGGGCCCTGGCAGAGCAGGCGAGGGCCCGGGGCTCCTTTAAAGGACTCTGGGGACAGAGAACCGGCTCTGAACCGTCTTTCCCTGTGGCTCGAGGCTCCCTAGGAAGTCGCCGGCAGAGCGCACCTCGCCGGGTGGAGCCAAGTGCCAGAGTCCGCATCCCCCCAGGGGTTCCTGGCGGGCAGGGCTGGGAGTCCGTCCAGCAGGGGGGCTGACCACCTGTCCCGCGTCGCGGATTCAAAGCTACCTGTCTAGCAGGCCACGCGGCTGAGCGCCAGGGCCGACCGCCAGCAGCTCAAGATGCCCGCGGGGTTCTTTCCTTTTGAGAACCAGCCTAGAGGAAAGACCGTGGAAAGGTGGCCTGCAGGGGGCCTGAAAACAGGGTTTTATCACACACTGCCTGCGGTTACCTATAAACGTTTCCGGAAGAACCGCGGGAAACATTACGATCGCTGCCCATTTGCTGCAAATGTTCTCCTTTGTCCGGAGCAAGCTGTCTGAAGTCTCAAAGCCTCCCTCCCTGGCCCCCCGCCTCTCAGGACCCCTGAGGCTGTTTTGCTCAGGCTCTCGGGTGAGCAGAAGGAAAAGCCAATGCACGTATCACCGAGGGCTCATCAGCACAGATTTCCAGCTGGATCCAAAGTCAGCCACAGCCGGAGGCAGTTTTAAGAGGATTTATGTGCATTTCTCTCCCTCCTAGGACCCAGGGGTCCGGTAGAAGACACCAAAAGTGTTTCATGCAGATATTCAGAATAGATGACAGCTTTTCCCCAGTACGGTTGCCTTGGTAATGACAGCCGTCTTATTTGTTGGATACTTATGTAACTTAATATGAAAAGACATTTTATAGCCTCCTGGCAGAAGGATGGGATTTTAACAGCATACCTGAGGCTCCTTCACGCGCAGGAGGGAGTCACCTTCAGGCCAGGGGAAAGCGGCCCTTTTGCACTGCTCCTTGGGACCGGTCTCCTGGTTTTCAGTATTTCCATGCAACCACTTTTCATAAAGGCATGTGAAAAAAAATACCTTGGTTAATTGGTTGTGATGAAAGAACATAATAATAGCACAGTGGTCGACGAGAATTCGTTTAAGTAACTGGTGTCCGAGTAGATTTGTTTAAACGTCCGTGCCCCTCTCTGATTTGGAGACATCAAAACAAACCGAGCAAGCCGGGGTTGAAGAGAGCAAAGTTGGAACCCAAAGCTCTAAGCCAGTCCGCCTGTCTCGAAGGGCCTCAGACGACCCAGTAAAGCAATGGGTCTAATTATACCCTGCATCGGAGCCCTGTGAAGTTTAATCAATGCTTGAAAATGTTCTGAGCCCCTTAGGTGAAATTAGACCACAAGCGCACAGTGCTATTATAGAATCCAGCCAGGGGTGCCTTCCATTCTGCGCCATCCGAACGAGGTCCCTTCCGGCAATGGCTATTTCCGTGCTGGCCCTCTGCCCGCTACCCCTGCTTTCCATGGGCCACACACAGTCCCCCAGAGGCCCAAGACCACGGTCAGACCTGGTTTCCCAGAAGGGACGTGTAGCTCTGCTCTCTCTCTCGTGGCTTCTTGCTAACGCCTCCAGCATCGGCAGAACCCTTTGGGGTGGCTGTGGTACCCGTCGCCCCTGGCTTGGATGGCACAACAACAAAATGGTCTTTCTTAGTGAACAGCCAAGGAGAGGTCTCGGGTTCTTCGTCCTTTAGTTATTCGTTTGATCCACAATAAAGTAGAAAGACTTGACTGGTTTGAGCTAAATTCGGTCTCTTAATAAAGGGATCACAGAGGCACAGCAATTCTTTGCCTTTTGATCTGCCATCTTTTTTTTTTTTTTTTTTCTTAAGATTTTTTTTATTTATTTATTCATTTATCCCCCCCTTGCTGCTTGTGCTCGCTGGGTCAGCTAACCACGCCGTGCGGGCGGGCCTGCCTTCACCAGGAGGCCCCGGGAACCGAACCCGGGGCCTCCCACATGGTAAACGGGAGCCCCACTGATTGAGCCACAGCCGCTTCCCTCTGCCATCTTTTAAACATAGTTCTGTTGCCCAAATCACGTACACAGAGATGACAAGCCATGTGTGGTCCACAGTTCCCAGGCCCTCTCGTGTGTGCAACTGATGTGTAACCCCGCTAAGCCGCTTTCTCGGGAGTATTAGGTGAAGTTGAACATTTTTTAATTTCTAAACACTGATGTGGGCTGGAATGAATGTGACCTTGACCTCACCCATGTGGTCTCTTGCTGTCCCCTCTGACCAGGAGGCTTTACCCCTGACCTTTGCTTGCTCGTGACCTCAGAGCTCGGCATGGATGCCACCGTGGCTAAGCGAGCTGGCCCCGCTGTCACTCTCCACCTCTTCTCGGGCTTCATTTTTTCCGTGTGTATTAATATCCACTGAGTTACATGTTATTCTCTGCTCCATCCTAGGATGCAGTGTCCGTGGGCAGTGGAGGGACCTTGTCTAATTCCTGCCATATCCCTAGCCCTAAAACATGGCAAGAGCTCAGGGAACAGCCCTGAAGGCATGGCCTCAGGTCCCGGCAGTATGGGGCACACTCCGTCTCTTTTAGCTCAGGGTCCCCAGAAAGTTTCAGTGTGAGTCCTTGACGACGTTGTGTGATTTAGGGAGCAGGAGGGAGGGCACGGGGGAGCAAGCCAGGAAAGGAGAGTGTTCTAGTTTGCTAGGCTGCTGAAAGCAATACCCAGAAATGGGTAGGCTTTTACAAGCTTACAGCTCCAAGACCATGAAAATGTCCAAATCAAAGCATCATCAAGACGATACCTTCTTCCCGAAGACTGGCTGCCGGCGATCCTGGACTCCTGTCACACGACAAGGCACATGGCAGCGTCTGCTGGTCTCCCCTTCTCTTCCGGGTTTCGTTGCTTTCAGCTTCTTGCTTCCGTGGCCTTCTCTCTCTCTGTCTGAACTTCATTCTCTTAGAAAGGACTCCAGTAAGAGGATTAAGATCCCCCCTGAATGAAGGGGCCACACCCACAGGAATGGACTAACTTTAAGAACATACTTTTCACAGCACACCCGGCAGCCCCACAGATTCGTCTCTTGCTTCATCAGTGTTTGAGCAGAGCAGATCCTGGGACTCTTCGGCCCACCACTAACTCTTCAGCATCAACCACCTTCCAACTCTTTCTCCAGTTGCAACCTCCGGGACCAACTTCTCGGCCATCCCTTTCTTCCAGGACCAGTTAACACTGTCTTTTTTGTGGTTAGAACCTCACTGCCAGCCAGCCATGAGCTCTCAGATCCTCTTGTTAACTGCCTGGTCAAGCTGCATCTGCAGGCCTCCTCCACCTACCTCTCACTGGGCTACTATTTCATCCGCAGCAATGCGGCTCTGGAGGGCGTGGGCCACTTCTGTGAGTTGGCAAACGAGAAGCGCGAGGGCATCACGTGACTCTTGAAGACGCAAAACCAGCGCAGCGGCCGCGCCCTCTTCCAGGACATTCAGAAGCCATCCCAAGACAAATGGGGTAAAACCCTGGACGTCACAGAAGCTGCCCTGGTCCTGGAGAAGACCTTTTTTTTTTTTTAAGATTTTATTTGTTTATTCATTTATCCCCCCTTGCTGCTTGTGCTCGCTGGGTCAGCTAACCACGCCGTGCGGGTGGGCTTGCCTTCACCAGGAGGCCCCGGGAACCGAACCCGGGGCCTCCCATATGGTAAACGGGAGCCCTACTGATTGAGCCACAGCCGCTTCCCAAGGAGAAGACCTTTTGAATCTAATGCCAACACAGACCCTCAGCTCTGTGACTTCCTGGAGAACCATTTCCTAGACGAGGAGGGGGAAACTCACCAAGAAGATGGGGGATCACCTGACCAACCTCTGCAGGCTGGCTGGCCCGCAGACCGGGCTGGGTGAGTATCTCTTCCAAAGTCTCACCCTCAAGCACAACTAGGAGTCTCCGGAGCCCAGGGTTTTTTTGGGGGGGCCCTCTGCATTCCCTGGGCATCCAGGTTTCTGCCTGAGCTCCTCCCTCCAGCCAGGGGGCATCTTTTTATACCCACCACCTTTCAGCCCTCTGAACCAAGTAGAAACAAGAAAGCTTTTGCAGCAAATGGATTTTTAAAAAAGCACATGCTTCTCTGCTGTCCATACACTTTAAGCCATCACCAAGAGCAAGCCAGCACAAAGACGTACTGTTGGACCAGCTATTGCTCTGGTCACTGGCTACTAGCTCCAAGGGGTTCCCTGAGAAGCTATGTGAAATTTGTTCCAGGGCGTTCATCTGGGAGAAAGAAGGGGAAAGCATTCATCCCACCTCAGTCCATCAACTTCATCAGAGAGAGAGTCATCCCACAAAATGTTAGCTCACCAGCACATCCAGGCTGTGCATGTGTGACTGCCAAGCAAGTTCCCACAGCACCCCCACGGGCGCCGTCAGAGAAACCCGGGGGCAGGAGGCAAGGGGCATGCGCAGGGCAGACCTCAGGTAAGGTGCACAGGTGGTCCTTGGGTGTGGTGATAAGAAGTGTCTCCTACTTCCAGCCTTTGCCCTTGAATCCATGTACTCTAGCTCTTGGGGACACAGCACCATAAAATGGCCATTGGTTCAGGGCATTTTCCACACCCTGTCAGATGATGCTGGGTATTTCCCTTGAGTTGACCCCTTAGCTGAGGGTTTACCAGGACACCCCAGCAAACTATCAGGCTAACTGCTCCTGGGTGATGGAGAATATGGTAAGGCTGGTAATCTCTCAGTGTAACTCCCTCGCTGTAAAATGGGTGCTTGGTCCACATAGCGATAGAGTGCCTGATTGATGCCAGCAGTGCTCTGTGGGCAGAGAAGGCAAAGCCATAGCCAGAGTAGTGGCAATTCCAGCAGAGAAAAATTGCTGGCCCAATGCAACTAACTTGTCATCAAGGGGCAGGCTGGTCCCCTAAGGAATGGGGCCGTCCCAAAGTTTTGCTGTTTGTCTCTGCAGCTGACAGGTGGGGCATCCGGCATGGGTCCTGCTGGTGAGAGGGAGCCCCTACTGCTAGATGCATCCCATAACCTCCATCTCTACCACCACAATAGCTCTTCACAGGCCCAACGTGCTCGTCCTGGGGTGGCTTAAGATAGACTGGCAGCCACCCACAGGACAGGTCATCCCATCCACCTGGTTGTCCAAAACCTGCTCTAGGGTGGATGCCCTCTGGTGGGCACTGAAGAGCCACATGCCTTCTGCCCACTCCCACTGGTCCATTTGCATGCCTCTTCCCCAGACTAACTCACCCCTTCTAATTCTGTTCTTCCCAAGCCCCTGTCCCATCAGTCAAGCTGGTTGCGCCGACCAAGAGTCTGTGAATATTCGTACATCAAGCACTTCTTTACTTAAAGTTGATGACCAGCCATGCTGCCCGAAGATTTCCCTACCCCACTCTCTTTCCAGATTGTGCCCAATTGGGGTTCTAATGTAAAATAAATCAATTTCCATTTTATAGTGCTGTGTTCCCAACATATCACGCCTCTTCCATCAGGTGGTTGCAAATGCATTCATAGCATCACAGACGTAAGTGGGGGGAGAGGAATAGATGCATGGGAGGTGGATAACCTGGGGGTCTAAGACACCTGGTCGTGTCATTTACTCATGCCGTCTAGACCTGCTGCAATGCAATCTCAGACGCACTGTGTCCATCGTGTGTGTGCTTGAACTCGTGCTTGGGGAGCTCTAGCTAACTAGCTCACCACGGGCAGCTCCAGAGGCATGGTCATTGCTATTCCATAGCCCGGCCACATGATCTCTGCCAGGGTGTCATAGCTTGCCCGGAGCTGGTCTTCCAGTGGCTGATATGAAAGGTGTGGCTGTCCTCTGGGAGTCTCCATGTCCATACTGAGAGTCTCCTAGACAGGCTTTCTGTCCAGGCCATCCGGGGAGACCCCCTATGGTCCTGGGGGCAGAGTCTGGACCTGTTGCAGAGTCCTCTTGCTCTGGGTCCTACTCGAAACAGAAAGCCTTTAGAGTCACTCAATAAATAGGTTAAAGAGGTATTCCCAAGGGAAGCGGCTGTGGCTCAATCAGTGGGGCTCCCGTTTACCATATGGGAGGCCCTGGGTTCGATTCCCGGGGCCTCCTGGTGAAGGCAGGCCCGCCCGCACGGTGTGGTTGGCTGACCCAGCGGGCACAGGCGGCAAGGGGGGGATAAATGAATAAATAAATAAAATCTTTAAAAAAAAAAAAAAGAGGTATTCCCAAGTAAAAAATATGTTGCCTCCAAAATCCAAAGACACACACTAAGTGTTACACCTCTTTCTCTGTAGGAGACACAAGATGGGCAGCAAGCGGTCCTCAGTCTTAGCGGGGCTGTCCCAGCATGCCACAGCCACTTCCATAAACAACTATAAAAGTGGGGGAAATATAAATAAACTCTTTTCAGGCATTAGGCAACAGGCAGCAAAGAGTGTGATCCCTGAGAGAAGGAGCACTCACAAGGGGAGCCCCCTAACTGCCCTGGCTCTCTGCCAGGGAGAGCTGCTGGCCGTGGCGCAAGCAGCTGGAGCACAGGTCAAGCACAGCAGCCTTACTGGGCGGCTGCCGAACTTACTGAAATGGTGAGCCAGGGCACCCGGGAGCGGGCAGCTGTACAAGCGAGGGCACCTTGGGAATTGGTACAGAGATTACCTGGTGGTCCTTGGCCAAGGGTGGGTCTGTGTGAGTGCAGGGGATGACGGTGGAAGAACTCCCAGAGAGCAGTTTCTGTGGGGTTGAGAGGTCAAGCGGTGCTGAGACATATTGGCATTCCAGCATGGCATTCCAGGCCTCTGCTTGGCTCTTCCCACCTGCGGCTCTCTCTCCCCAGGTCAGCGAATCAGAGTAAGGTCCTGCCAACTCTGCCGTGTATCTACACAATAATTGTCTACGGAAGTGACCACAGGGTGAATCCTTAGAGCCGCTGGTCCACTGTGAGATGGACCTGGGCAGGAAATTCATTTATCAGCCCCCACTGCCGCCAGAGGACAGTGATGGAGTTTCAGGTCTCCCGATATCAGACCCTACGTCCAACAATCCTTGAACGCCTAAGTACCCCCCTTTCCCCAGTGCATAATCACCCTTGTAAATAGTCACATGCCACTTTGGGAAAGGATCAGGGAAAGAACTGCTGCATAAATTTGCTGTGGCATTGCAGGAGGCTTCCTTGAGGGGACCCAGCTTCTCTTTGAATGAATGGGAATGGAGCTAGATCCACTCCCACTGGGTTCCCCTAGGTACAGATGAAACAGATCCTGCTTTTCTCAATGTCTGGCCTATTTCCTCTCAGAGTGAGAAAAGGTATCTCAAGGGCCATCCTGAGCCCTGACACCAATTATTGGCCTGGAGATATTGAGGGGTGGTAGGGTCATATACAGAGGGGGGCAAGTGTCGTAAGGTACCTGCATCATGTGAGCTTTTGTGGAATCTCCAGGCAAAGCAGGCATCTTTCTTCTGTCAAGGGCAAGGAGATCACTTCTGCTGATGAGGAGGGCTCGGGTGAATCTGGGGCTCAAGGTTTGCAGGTCCATCCACCTAAATGTGCCTATCCTGGCTCTCAGAGCCCCACTGGCATCCTATTGAGGCCCTGTGCTGGACAAAGGCACTCTGTTGAGGCTGTGCATTCAATCTCCATTGCAGCTCTGCCACCCTTCTGATGAGATCCTGAGCCTGATTTTCACTACGGTCTGCTACAAAAAAAAATGAAAACCTCTAAGTGCTGCTTCAAACTTCCACAGATTGATGTAAGTTGACAGCTGGCTGTCCCTGAACCTATCACTTCCTTTTCTGAGGCTTCCGGTGGCATTTAACAAAAGGCAGCCCCTTCCCCTCTGCATGCTATTTAAGCATCACAGCCCCTGCATGCCCCAACCCTCACCTTCCACATGTACCTCTTCCCAGTTAACCACAGGTGAGAGCCCTGGTTAACTGTGTGCCAGGGGTATTCGCCACCCCACTTACCACCCGCAGTGGGGTCCTCATTGCTGTCTGGCTCCAAAATTTTATCCTGAGGTTCTACTTTCAGAGACTCCTCTTGTACCAACTCTCTTATCCAGAGAGCTCCAGGAAGCAAAGCCTGAAAAAAAAGGCTTGACTATGAGGGCTTTATCAGGAAATGTGAACCAGTGAGCAGAAATGAAAGGAAGGAAAGGGGAAGCCAGTCAGGGAAAGAAGGAAATACATCCATTCAAGGTGTGGTATTCAGCTGGCTTCCAAGCACCTGCCCTTTCAAATCACTAAACATTTGTGGATTAAATGGATACACCTGACGGCAGTCACATCCTGTCTGTGAACCAGTGAACCCAGACAACTACCTGGCCTTTAAATCCTGGACCAAACTTCAGGCAGATAATGAGGTGAAAGAGTTTGGGGTCAGAATTATTCTCATCCTTGCCTCAGTTCCCTGACTTTGAGGAGAATATCAAGAAGCTGAGCCCATGTCAGTGTGGCACTGATCTCACAACTGGATGAAATACCTTGTTCCTTTATTTAAGTAAGGATGGGAAATCCACATCAAACAACATGTTGGCCACATTATTTTAAAAATCACTGAGATCTAAAGCCTTAGAGGCGTCCACTGGAAGCTCTGAAATTCAAACAGGAGTCTCTCTCATTCCCCCATGCTGAACATGTTCTTCTGAGAATCGGGGACCAGCAGCCCCAAACAGACCCTAAATTATCTGAAGAATAATTTGGGTGGGGAAAGTGAGGTTAGATGTGGTTTAAGGGAAAATTTCCATTAAATCAGTGGATAGTCTTGAGTTTGAAATCACACATGAGCTTATGAGAACTACAGGCTGACCTTGAGAGCTAGGGAGATTTCTTTTTCCAAGTGGTTGTTTTCTAGAGAGTAAATTCAGGGTTGTTGTTTTTTTTTGTGTGTATTTTTTTTTCCTGTATTCTGTGGGATTTTCCTTTTTAACTGTACAATTTGCTGAAAATGTACATTTTGATAAGGAAAATATTTGGACATCTGGGGCAGGGGGGAAGTTGTGAATTCCCTCCTGGCAGTCCCAGAAGGGAATGGAAAGAGTGAGGGACAGGCTGGATTTCCGTGTTCTGCTTGGCTCGGTCCCATCGTGCTGACAGGTGCCCAGACACCAACAGAAGGGGCCAGTCGGTGGCCAGGAGGTGGCCGATGGGACCAAATGTCCAGAGCCCACGGGCCACACTTCTGGGTGATGGGACCGGTGTTTCTTGCTGTTTTAGAAAAGCAGACAGAACTACAGTATGAAAATCAAATCTGATCTGTGCACCAACACGGGCAAACCCCGAAGGCATCGTGTTGACGGAAATAAGCCAGACACAAAAGGACAAATATGTAGGATTCCTCTCATATGAAATACCTAGAATAAGCAAATTCATGGAGACAGGGTAGAGCGCAGTTACCAGGGGGTGCAGTGGGGCGGGGTGGGGTGGGGAGTTTTTTTTTAATGGGTGCAGAATCTCTGCTTTGGTGCTGGCTGGTGGTGACAGGGACACACCACTGTGAACGTGATGGATATGCCTGGCTTGTACACGTGAAAGTGGTTAACGGGGAATTTTGTTTGGTATCTATGTTACCACAATAAAAATGTTTGAAATGTGGTTAAGTAGGGCTGGGGAAGGATAGAGGGATCGAGAGGCGACTGCTAAGGGGTGTGGGGTTTTCTGTTTTTGTTTTTGGAGTAATGAGATTTTCCTAAAGATTTTTGTGGTGATGAATGTACAACACTGTGGTTATACCGAAAGCCACTGACTGTGTGCTTTGGATGGATTGTATGTTACGTGAATACATCTCAATAAAACTGCTTTAAAAATCAAATTAGCAGAGCAGCCTTTGTCTATTAGAGGGTGTGGAGTAAAGGGACTTGGTCCAGAGCCATCTAAAGACCCTCAGATGACCCCTCCGCAACACACTGTCACCCACGCCATCTGTAGATGGCTTTGGCTCTTTGGAGGTTCTTGTATTGGGATGAAGTCTGCCTCCCCCTGGTCCTAGTTCTTGGCTCCAGAACCCTAAGAACGTCCACAATCCAAAGCTTTAGAGGCTTTACATCAGATGCCCCACCCCCCAGAATCTTCTCTTTCCAGGCTTGCGCATTCCACTTTCTTCAGTCACTTCTTTCGATGGTTTTTAGTAGAGGCCCAGATATGTGCAGCCATCACTACAGTCAAAGTTTAGGACATTTTCAGCTCCCCAAAAAGGAACACTGTATCCTTTAGCTATCACCCAACACCCCCTCCCCAGCCCCCGACAACCTCTCCTCTGCTTTCTGTCCCCACGGATTTCCCTAGTTTGGATATTTCATATAAACGGAATCAGACAATATCTGGCTTCTTGCAGTTAACACAAGGCTTGCATGGTTCATCTGTGTTGTAGCATGTGTCAGAACTTTGTCCCTTTCTTACTGCTTCCATTGCACGGATAGACCACATGTTGCTGATCCACTTGTCAGTTGATTGGCTTTTGGGTTGTTTCCACCTCTGGGCTCTTGTGAAAAATGCCACTACAAACATTCGGGTACAAGTTTTTGCACGAATGTATGTTTTCATTTCTCTTGGGTATGTCCCTGGGAGAGGTTCAGTTGCTTCTCAAGTGATGTAGTTTTAAGGATCCCCACTGTCCTGACCACCATTTCCTGCCCTGCTAACATATCTGTACTTGGCTCAAAGCCTATCACCCCAACTGAACCAGCTCTCCAGGCCCAGTCACTGACGTAGCTCAGGGCCATCACCACCTCCTGACCCCTAGCACCATATCTCTGTTAATATGACCCAAAGTCAAACTAGGCTCTGGGGCAAGACCGAAAGGGAACCTGGCTGTGTATTAACTGTTATTTGAAATGTGCCTTGATCTCTTTGGCATTTGCCGATCCTAGGTACAGGACCTTATAATCATGCCCACAGAGCTCTGTCCTGTGACTTGGGCCACGGTTCCAGCTGGTGAAGATCCCATTATCCGGCCTTCTTAGTGTCTCTCTGGGATCTGTGGCACCAGTCAAGAAGGCAAAAGCTATCCATCCCCTTCTCAGTCTTCTGGCCATGTCAGTTCTCCACGGACTTCATCTTCTCCCTTGGTTACTGGGCTCTGCCATCTCCAGAGGCCAGGGTGGCCAGGCCAGCGAGAGCCTCTGGAGAGACGAGCCCCCGTCCTGAGTGCAGCCCCTGCCCCGGCTCACCAGAGCCAGCCTAAGGGCCTTGGCCCAACCCTCCTGGCAGTGAAGGTGACACAGCACAGTGCTGAAGGGACAGAGCTGGGATTCAGGCCCACTTTCTCATTCCCAGGCCCCTGGCCTTGACCCTGTGCCACTGACCATCAGAAGGTGTGATTGAAGGTGTGAGCAGCCCTGTGCGGGGGGCGAAGCCCTCCGTGAAGGGCTTGGGGAAGCACTGGCCCCCTCGGCCAGAACATGCCCGACCTCTGCCAGCTGGGTGGGTCTGGGAGCCCTTGCATGGGCTTGTGCCCCAGATTCCACTCACGGAGGGGACCCCACGGCACCGTCCTCTGCCGCATGAACACTTTGGGATGGTGAGCAAGCCCGAGGGGCCGGGCAGCACTCCCCAAAGAGAGGAGGCCGTGGCAGGGTCGTCTTGGTAGGACCGGACTGTTTTTCACTTGGCAGTGCTGGAAGGGCTCTTCCCCCCGACCCCCATTCTTAGTGAGTTCTAAGGCCTCCAAAGTTAAGAAGCGCCAGACTGTGGGCCTGGGTGCCTCTGGGCTCCCCATGCCCTGGTGGTCCGTGGTGTCCGTGCACTGGGCCAAGGTGGGCTCAGAGACCCCAAGCGGGCCCCCCCTCCTCAAGAGCTCCCCAGCTGCATGGGGGAACCCACCATCCTCACGAGTCGTCAGGCTTAGACAGGACCCAGGAAGGAAGGCGGGGGGGTGGAGTCCTGCTTTAGAGATCACAGCCTTCAGCATCCTTTTGTCACTGGGGCCTGGGGGAGGGTGGGCCGCCACAGCCTCTGTGGGTGCAGGCGGGCTTCCTGGAGGAGGTGAGGTCGAGCAGGGTTTGAAGGATCTGAAGCATGTGAATGCTAAGGGGGTGGCATCCCAGAAAGGGAAATGCAGGCAACGAGGCCCAGGGCTGAGGAAGCCCAAGGGAGCTTGTCCAGGCAGCCTGAGGCATGTTCTTGGGGAGGGGGCGCCCACAATATCTCGAGGTTTTTCGATTTCATGTTCATCCTCCATATACAACACACACATGCACACGGCCATTGAACTCACAGTGTCATCACCAAGGATGCCTCTGGTTTCACAGCTCGGGTCTGCGTGCCTCATTCTGCCGGAGCAAAAAGACAGCCAGGCAGGGCCTACAGTCCGCGTGAAGCTTCTGGTAGTCTAGGACATTCCACGAACCCCTTCTTAGAATAATACTTACAGAGCAAAAACTGAAACACACAGGATTACAAAGGAGTCAAATCTCACTGAAACGAGTTAACCAAATATCTCTGTTTTCAGTTGTGACCTGGAAACTGCACCGCTTTACCAGTGCATTAAGTAGACTCCACAGCAGGGCTAATGGCCCCGCGACTTTGAAGGCGGCGAGCACAAGCAGCATTTCTAGATGTCTTCAGTAGCTGCAAAGTGATCTGAAAATCTGTCTGCTGGGGGCAAAGCCCACGTCCTGCTGCCAGGACTGTGGCTTATTTCCTACCTTGGAAATGAGGCACAGTGGGACGTAGGTGAGAATGACCCTGTAAGTTTCCCCCTCTGAGTTCACGGCCCCTGGGACCGGGCGCAGCTCTGGCCATGTTGGCAAGTAGATGCCCACCGTCACATCAGCAGCCGGGCACCTGGTCACCTGCCTGCGCCCGGGCTGAATTCCTCCAGCAGAGCTGGAAATGGAACTCGAAGTGAGAGGCGCCGTCCTCGAACGCAGCTTTCCTAACAGACCAGGGCATTGGTTGGCGCCGGGGGAATGACACGGCGTGTTGGAATCAGATGCCGCTGAATGGGCAGGGGCATTCCGTGTGGGACCAGCTGCTTCAGGGACAGTGGCCGTGCCGCTGGCACAGTGGGCAGGGGAAGAGGCAGCCGCCCCCAGCTGGGTGCCTGGCTTCAGACCCCCTGGTGCAGGGTGGCGTACCCCCTTAAACCTGTCTGGGCTTCCGGCCATGGGAGCCACGGAAGGAGCACAAACCGGGGGGCTGCGACACGAGTGGGTTCTCGTCTCCAGGCCTGGAGGCCAGGGGTTTGAAATCCCCTGGAAACCCGAGGGGCGGCGGCCGTCTCGCCCCTCCCAGCTTCTGGTGTCACCCGCCCCTCCTGGCTGTGGCTTGGCCTGTGGCTGCCTCGGCGTCACCCTCCTCCGTGTGTCTGTCTGTCTCTCCATCTTCTCCTCTTCTTATGAGGACTCCAGCCATTGGCTTCAGGGCTCACTGGAACCCAGTATGTCCCCCTCTTAATTAATTACATCCCAAGAGCCCTATGTCCACCTCAGGTCACATTGGCGGGTCCTGGCAGTCAGGATGTGGGCATATCTTTGGGGGGACACATTGCACTGTAGCAAGTCCTCAGCACCCAGGGAAGAAAACCCAAGTGTTGTGCATCTGTGCCCCTCTCCCTTACCACAACCCCCCTCAGCCTCCACTGTTACCGCGGGAACGGGCAGGGCGAGGGTCCCAGCAGGCCAGGCCTCCTGCAGAGGAGACTGTGCCGGGAGGGGCTGCTGCGGCCCTGTTAGCCCAAACAAGCCCATTTGCAAATTGGCAGCTGGATTTGCCCCGAGAAGATAAAAGGCTTGATGTGGGACCTTGTAAAGAACTTGTTTAAATGTTTTTATGGAGTGCAAAAACAAGAGGGTGAAAAAGTAATTAAGTTAATAAAAATTTTACTGAATTAAGTTAAAAACAATGGTAGTATTTTAAAACAACCACTTCCATTGAGGTTTTTTTTTTTTTAAACATTTTTACGAGCTGTTTTCTTTTTTCTTTTTTTTTTTTAAACCTTGCTCACTGAAAAGCCTTCTAAATCACTGTTAACCACATTATTTTTCAATTCCTGAACCATGACTTTCCCCTGCATTTGGGGAGCCTCCATCGCCCAACTTACAGATGGACTGGCCTGTTTCCCAAAGGGTGATTTCTGCAATTTGACTCAAAGATTCATTAACACGAGTGAGACTCAGCCATTTAATGATAACCAAATTCCCAAGGAATTCGGCAGGTCTAAACGAAGCCCTGACATTGTTAGACCTGGCTAATTATTCCGCGGCCCATCTCCACATCTCTTCCCGGCCCTTAATCCAAAGACAGGGAAATGGAATAAGGAAAAAGATTCATTTGAGAAAAGGAGGACTCAAGAGGAAAATGACAAATACATTACAAATAAAATAAGGATTTTTTTTTTTACATATAATTTTTAAAAATTAAGCAATAAATAAGGATTGTTATAAACAGAGAAGAGAAGAGAAAATAGAAGGGTCCGGCTTTTCAGATACCGTTGGCAAAGCATTTGATAACATCACAACCCACGCACATACCTGTGCCAAACGAAAGAGCTCACTAACCCGAGCCAACATACGGGCACAACTACTGCCCAAGCAGCCCCTGAACCGTGGGGGCCTCAGATGCCAACAGGATCCCTGGCAACAGGCACCCACAGGAGCCCTGGCCCGCGACCCGGCCATCGCCCACCGCTGCTCCCCTACGCCCAAGTCTTACTGGACATCCTTTGTACGTGATCGTTTGCTTCTCTCTTGCTGCTCTGAGAATTTTCTCTTTATCTTTTACATTTGACATTCTGAATAATATGTGTCTTGGCGTAGGTCTATTAGGATTTATTCTTATTGGGGTACGGTGTGCTTCTTGGACATGTAAGTTCATTTCTTTCATGAGAGTTGGGAAATTTTCAGCTATTATTTCCTCAAATACTCTTTCTGCCCCTTTTCCTTTCTCTTCTCCCTCTGGAACTCCCATGACACGTATGTTCTTGCGTTTTGTGTTGTCATTCAACTCTCTGAGCCCCTGCTCAATTTTTTCCATTCTTTTCTCTCTTCAATTTTAGCTGCTCTGTCTTCAGTATCACTTATTCTTTCTTCTATCATTTCGAGTCTGCTGTTGTATGCTTCAAATGTATTTTTTACTTCACCTATTGTGTTTTTCATTTGGGCCATGGGTTTTAACAGGGATCGCCTGTCTGCCCAGCAGCCGAAACGAGGCCAGAGCCCCAGGCCCTGACCCCCGGCCCCTCTTTGCCTTGGCCACCATGGGGTCTTGCTGGCCAGGATTTGTGTGTGAGCACGGATATGATGGAGCTTCCCACTCAAATCCCTTTGTGGCTCCTCAGGGCCTGGGAATTCAGCCCAGATGCTCAAAGCCCCTCTGTTCCTGGCAGCTCCTGCCTGGTCCTCCAAGGCTGGGCCAGAGTAGGTGAGGGAGGCGCCCAGCGCACACGCTGTGAGGACACCGGCTCTCAAGGTCATGTGGGGGTGCCTCCTTCAGCCTCACTCCAGCCTTGAGCCTTCCCTGAGGAGCCCCAAATCCCAGAAACAACGGCCTGGCACGATCCCTGAGGACAAGCCTGCTTCGCTTCCCGTCTCCCCAGGGCGTGTGGGAACCCCCAGCCCCAGATGTGGCTCAAGGACCCCCAACATCCCCCGAGCTGCCTGCGGCCCCTGTACGCCTCCACCGGTCTCAGCACAGGCCTGAGTCAAGGATTAATAATAGAAGCAGGAAGCGGATGTGGCTCAAGCCGTTGAGCACCTGCTTACCACATGGGAGGTCCTGGGTTCGATTCCCAATGCCTCCTAAAAGTGAAAAAGCAAACAAACAAAAAAGCCAACACAGGGTAGCCAATGTGGCTCAGTGGTTGAGTCCTGGCTTCCCACATGAGGTCCAGGATTCAATTCTTGGCCCTAGTGCCTCAAAAAAAAAAAAAGAAGAAGAAGAGTGGACGGTCCTTCCTAGGGTCCGCGGGCGTCCCGCTCGCCCCCCATGCCCACGCCATGAGGCCCAGGCAGAGCAGACAGGCCAGGTCTCTGCACCAGCGTTGTTTCCGGAAGCACGCTCACATCAGTGGGATTTGTTCCCTCCTGGTGTCTCTGGCTTGCAAACCAGAGACATCTCCAGAACTTCTGGTGTATCTTTGCAAAGCGCGGAGGGTCTGGCTCCAGGGACTGCTCGACCACTGGCCAGAGCAACCCCAGGCGTCCTTCCTGTCTCGCGCCACTCTCGCCCTCCAAGCTGTGCCCGTTCTCTTCCCAACAGACCCGCCTGGCGCTCAGCTCCCGTTAAAGCCTCCGGTGCGTCCCGATGGGCAAGGCAGGTAGAGGCCAGGCACAGCCCCGCCCAGGGCCCTTCCCCCGCCGGCCCACGCCTGGGCATCTCCTACCTCACTCACGCGGTCTAAGTCAAGTGCAGCTCAGCTTTGAAAGTAAGGAGGCCAGAAATCCACTCCCAGGAATACTGTTCCAGGCAGGGGCTGCTTCTCAATCAGACAGCGGATGCATTCAGTAAATGCTTGACGCAATTGTCCTTTCACCAAACAGACCCCTTCGCTGAGCCAGGAACTTTCCAGCATGAGCCAGGTGCAATTGGACAGCAGATGTGGGAGAACAGGTGAGAGAGCAGTCTGTGCTGTGGAGAGTGTATTAGTCAGCCAGAGGGGTGCTGATGCAAAAGACCAGAAATCGGTTGGCTTTTATAAAGGGTGTTTATTTGGGGTAGAAGCTCACAGTTACCAGGCCCTAAAGCATAAGTTTCTTCCCTCAGCAAAGTCTATTGCTACGTGTTGGAGCAAGACGGCTGCCGACGTCTGCCAGGGTTCAGGCTTCCTGGGCTCCTCTCTCCCGGGGCTCGTTTCTCTCTGGGCTCAGCTGCTCTGCTCTCTCCCCAAGGCCAGCTGTAGACTATCAGGCGACCGGCTCTGTCTCTCTCCCCAGTGCTCAATTCTTTGCAGGCTCAGGCTTGCTCCTCTGTGTGCTTACGTCCCAGGCTCCAGCTCAAAACTCCAGCGACAAAACCCCAACACTGTCCTTTGCCATGTCTTTTTTTTTTTTTAAGATTTATTTTTATTTATTTATTTATTTATCCCCCCCTTGCTGCTTGTGCTTGCTGTGTCCATTTGCTGTGCGTTTTTCTGTGTCTGCTTGTCTCTGTTTGTTGGATCATCTTGCTGCATCAGCTCACTGTGCCCCTGTGGGCCAGCTTGCCTTCACCAGGAAGCCCCGGAAGTCGAACCTGGGACCTCCCATATGGTAAATGGGAGCCCAATCATTTGAGCCACAGCCGCTTCCCCTGCCATGTCTTTTATCTGTGAGTCCCCACCCACAAAGGGGAGGGGACTCAACGCCCTACGGACGTGGCCCAATCAAAGTCCTAATCATAATTTAATCAATTAAAAGTGATACCACTGACAGACCAGTTTTCAAACACAATCCAATACTATTTTTGGAATTCATAAACAATGCCAAACTGCTACAGAGAGAAAGAAAGCAGGCAAAGGGAGTGGGGGTGTCAGGAAGGACGGGGTGCCCTGCTGTCTCGTGTGAAAGAGCCGGTTGTGCAGACAGCAGGGGAGAGGGTGTTCCAGGAGGCAGGAACAGCCAGTGCAAAGGCCCCGGGGCAGGACCATGCCTGTTGTGGTAGAGGGCCAGCCACTTGAAGGCCAGTGAAATGTGAGTAAAGTGACATCCCTTCTGAAGAGACGCTCTAAAAGCCAGTGGTGCTCATCCATGCCCTCTCTGGCGTGTTTGAGACTATTTGACACAGTAGGATGTTGGGTCCCTGTGGGACAACCATGAGGTCCCAGCTGGCTGCCTGGCATGAGCGAGAAAGAGACCCGTGTTGTTTTCAACCACTGAGATCTCGGTGACTTTTTGTTACTGCAGCACAACCCAGCCTAATTCTGACCACTAAGGGGCAAGGGAGGAACAGAGGGGCCCTCGAGGAGGCTTCTCCAGGCAAGAGATGACAGTGGCTCAGACCAGGAAAGCGGCAGAGGAGGTGCTGAGGGCAGCTTGGGGTCTTGATAATTTCCAGGAAAACCTGGAAGGATTTATTGGTGGCTTGGATGTGGGGTGAGGGGGGAAAAACAAGAGCTGGAAGATTCCAGGGTTTGGGGCTTGACCAACTGGGAAAAGGGAGTTTCCGTCAGCTGAGATGAAGGAGACTGCAGGCAAGGGGTTAGCGGGGGGGGGTGGGGGGCGGGGGGACCAGTTCAGCTGAGGACATGTTTGAGACGTTTTGGGCAGGTCAAGCCTGAAATGTCTACTAGATGTCCAGTGAGCTGTCAAGTAGCAGCCAGTAAATGAATATGGAGCCCGAGGAGGGCTTCCAGGCTGGAGACAGCAACCTGGGCACAGCTGGCATCGGGACAATATTTAAAACCCTGAGTCCAGGTGAGACCGCCCGGGAAACGGGCATAGAAAACGAGATCCAAGGATGACTGTAAGTTAGCAGCATCCGTGTCCCCAAGATTTGGGGAAGTTTACACAATTCCCAGATGGGAGAGAGACCACTGGCCTTTGGTCCATCTGCATGGCTGGGGGGCTGCCCTCCGTCCTGCTGTGCCAGGTGACCCTTAGACCTGACCCCACACCCAAGCTCCCCCTCCCCACCCTGCTGCCACCTTGTCGGAGAACCTACTTCTGTGCGGTAGGGGGACTCACAGGAGCCCCTCCCCCAAATATAGCCTCCGTCTCGTCTCCCCGGACCGGCCACCTCTGCTCTGGTCACTGATTCCAACCCCAGCGCAAACTCTAGGGCCTCTTCCCACCCTGGAGCAGCCGGAACTCTTCTAAAGCAAGAGTGTCTCAGCCCTTCGCTGGGGGTCGGGGCAGCCGCCGTCTCCTGCCTGAAGGTCATGCTCACCGTCTGGAAGGAGAAGCAGGGAGAGAAGAATTCCTCTGGATTCTCCTACAGCAGCAGGAACACAGATTTTTATCCCAATGCGCTAGCTCTCCACGTCCTTTTATCAACCCCAGAAATGGAGAGGGAGCTGGGTTTTGTTTATCCCACAATGGAAAGTCAATAACTATGCTATCCTAGGTCACCAGAAATTATGTCACTTGGGTGACAACTGAGGACTGGGCTCAGAAAAGAGAAACTGAATGGAGCTGGAGGAAATGGCTGCATTGCCGAGCCCCAAAAGCCGTGCTTCCCAAAAGGCTTCCAGCGTGGCGGGGCCGGGGGGGCCAGGTGAAAACGCCAGGGTCGCCCGCGCCCGAGGCGAGGAGGGGGCTCAGGGCCCTGTGTGTGGGTCACCCAGGAGGCATGGCACAGCCGGCAGGGGAGGGGGCTGAGGCTCGGGGGACACCTGTGCTTCTCCAAAGGCACCTGGCAGCTCTGGCAGGGGCTAAAGCCAGGCCCCTGCTGTCCCACTCCACGCTCAGGGGATGTGGTCTGTTCACCCTGGGACACCTGGAGCTCCGTGGAGACCCCGCTTTCCTGACAAGCCCCTGTTGGTGGCCCGAAGGGGGCAGGTTCCGGTGGGAGCCAGGGCCCGCACGGGAAAGGAGGGTCATTTTAGCACTCTGGTCTTCAGCCACCTGGGCGGACAGCGCCGAGGTCGAGGGGGGCCTGGCTGGGGGAGACCAGGCAGGGGGCCGCCCGGAGACACACCAGGTCCGCAGCCTCCCTGCAGAGGCCCCCACTAGGAGGGAGAGCAGAGAGGAAGGCCTGCCCCCCTTCCTACATACACCCTTTCACTCCCACTCACACTCACACACTCTCACACCCACGTACACTCACACTCAGATGCTCATACACAGGCCATGGGCCCCTGTGGCCGTGCCCACCCCCAGCCCAGCCAGGCCCCTACCCCAGTCCTTCCCAGTCCAAGCCCCTGCTTCCAGGATCCCCTCCCCAGGGCCTGTGCAGCCGCAGGTTAGTCAGCAGTTGGGGCGGCCAGGGGGGTTCCCCCTCTTCGTAACTGCACGGGTTAAAATGCACATGAAGAGGTGACTTCACACCAGACTGGCTTGGAAGAGCTCCCTTACCTGATGCCCATGTCAGAGAATATATAGAGAACATATATATACATTTACAACATAACCGCACGTCATATGCAGAATATCACTTATGCTGCTCTCAGCCACAGCAATAAAAAGCAGCCTCGCTTCCTCTGAAGGCTGTGCCAGCAGCACACTGTCCTTCTTGGTGGGTTATATTTATATTCTCCTTGATTATATGAAAATATAAATAATGCATAAATACAAGCAAATACAAATATTTATATTTCCATATGGTTTTGTGGAAATAAACATATTTTATGGATGTAAAGAATAGAAATGCAACCCCCGAGCACAGCGCGCCACCAGGGCAGTCTTAGCAGAAACGAAGTGGCTGCTTCTTACTGTGATTGAGGAAGAGACGCGTCCTGAGCCAAATCACCAGTGAAAAGAATAAGAAAAGGAAATGAAAGAGTAATGAACGAAACCAAGAATTATTTCCTTTTTAAAAAACACTGTCCTACTGCCAACCATGGTGCACTCATGTCTTTTTAGATAATCTCATCAGATTCTCCCACCATCCCTGAACATGATAACGCTGTGTCTTCACCATTCACCGGCAGAGGGCGGGGGTCTAGAGGACCAGCTAACTTGTCCACAGCCCCCAGGGCAGTCGTGAAAAGGACGGCAGGGACTTGAACTCAGACCTCACTGCCGCTCCAAAGGCCCCGTCAATCAAGAGCAGTCACGAAGACGATAGACTTTGGAGTAAGGCAGGGCCCGCAGCAACCGACTCAAAAGAGATGTTATTCAAATCCTCAGGCAGATATTTTCCCTCGTGTTGTACTAATAAGTCTAATAGCTGAAACAAAGCACATGACATCTTACCAAAAAAATGACCACATCTCCCACACTTTGGAATATCTGTCGTTTGGTTGACGACAAAGGAAGAAAGAAGAAAAACTATCAAAGGCATCTCAAGAACAGCCTTGACCAAATCATGGAAAATTGTGTCCTTCGAGGAACAAATAATCCTTCCTTCCATTAAATCAGCTATTACAAAAATATATAAAAGTGGAGTGCAGTATTGAATTGCGGCACAAATGAAGAGTCTCAAATCAAACTGACAAGGACAGTGAAACTGTATAGGGTAAGTGCTTAAGGTAGACATAGGTTCAAAAATCCAAACTCAGGTAGGAAAACTAACAAAGTCCAAATGGAGCTGCACTGGAGTTAGTTTCGACAAATAATAACAAATAAGAGAAAGTAGGTGCTGGATATTTAGGAACTCTCTGTACTATCAAAAATCAGGCCAAAATAAAGCGTTTATTTTCTGGAAATTCCAAATATAAGCAGAGACTCTAAGCACTTAAAGAATTAAAAAAAAAAAAGTGTCCATAGCAACTGAAGAGAGTTTATGCCAAGAATACTTTGGTGGCATTAAAGCAGAAAAATGATTAGCCTAATTTATAATATCAGTAAGAGAAACAGTAAAAGGTCAATTATCTCAGTAGATATCAAGGAAGCATTTGGGGGAAAAAAAATCACTATCTAAAAATTCATAAGGCAGGTTTCACTCTAAACATGATAAGGATTGTGGGTTTAAAACCAAAAGTCAGGGAAGCGGCTGTGGCTCAATCAGTGGGGCTCCCGTTTACCATATGGGAGGCCCCGGGTTTGGTTCCCGGGGCCTCCTGGTGAAGGCAAGCCCGCCCGCACGGCGTGGTTAGCTGACCCAACGAGCACAAGCAGCAAGGGGGGGATAAATGAATAAATAAATAAAATCTAAAAAAAACCAAAAGTCAGGGGGACGGATGTGGCTCAAATGGTTGGGCGTCCATCTCCCATATGGAGGGACCCAGGTTCAATCCCTGGGACCTCCCGGTAAAAAATAAATAAATAAATAAATAAATAAATAAATAAATAAATAAATAAAACCAAAAGTCAGTATTACTTAATGCTGAAGTTCTAGAAAGTCTAATTGTCCTGGGATGCTTGCTCTGCCCAGTTATCACTCCTATTTAATACAAAGCTAGTAATACTGGAGAAAGCTATCCAATAAGAAAAAGAAAGGACATAAATGTAGGAATAGAAGAAATAAAAATATCAGTTTTGAGGGAAACGGACGTGGCTCAAGAGGTTCGGCGTCCGTCTACCATATGGAGAGACCAGGGTTTGATCCCCGGTACCTCCCAGTAAAAAAAAAAATATATCGGTTTTGCTATTATAAATCTAGGAAAGCAACTGAAAGTACTAGTAAGCTATTTCAGGAAGGTATCACACATAAGAAAAAAAATTTAATCAACTGTATTCAGTAGAAATACCCTGCAACTAGAGAATGCATGTAAAACAAAAGAGATTTCAAAAAAGAAGATCAAATAACTGAGTTTATTTGCTTGGGGACACAGAATGCTTATTTAAAGGCCGTTATAAAGCCCTAACAGGAGCGAAAAGGAAGACATAAATTAAAAGAAACAGGGCTTTCCCTTGCTCCTTTCAGGAAGAAGAGCTGTAATGAAGATGACTGGCCAGTTCCCACCGGTGAGGGAGAGAGGACTGCTAAGTGTCCAGAAAGCTGGCGAGCCGTTTGCCATGTCACAGGCAGCTGACACAGGCCACGGGGGCAGCATTCACACCTCAGAAACCAGCAAATGTCAGGAATCAGGGCTTTTCTTTCCAGGCAGCTGGTTTTCCTGCACACCATCAAGTTTAATAAAGGTGAAAAGGGTCGTGTTATTGGCACTTTTGGGGATGTGATTTTGATGGTGAAATTTCAAAATTCCTCTTGAAGAGGTAAGAAGAAAGCATTGGGGGCGGGGAGGGGAGTGTGTGTGAGCACGTGTGCATGCCTGCGTACACGTGTGTGCCCGTATGTGTTGAAGTAATGAGCTTCCGCTCACCTCGTTAGCTGTTATGACATTCCAAAGCCACAATTACTAAAGGGCATGGTTTAGGATTTTAAAGATGAGAAGCTGATCCATCACGGGACCCCGTGCACAGCAGGCTAATAAAATAATGGGAAAAATAACGGGGTAGATCCTTGCCTGACGTGTTACTGGGCAGGATGCTTTTCCCCTCTGACCTCGGGGTTTCCCTCTGTTAAATGGGGATGATAGAGGGACGACAGCCTCTGCCAGCAAGTGGGAAAAGCTCAACAATTGCTACAGGCAGCGGTCACTGTCAGGACGCTGGGCCCATTGAATTGCAGGACAAGGAAAAACTCATTTAGGTGGTCCGCACTGCAGAAAATTCTAGACTGGTTAAAAAATTAAGCATAAACATTCAAAATAACTATTATAGTCATAGTACTTACTATAATTTCATTTAATATTCCCTAGAAGATTTTTATGTTTTTTTAATGTTTTATTTGTTGCCTATAAACATTGAAAGAAGTCTAAAAAGATCTACAGAAAAAAGATTACCTTAAAAATAAATAAATAAATAAAATTTAAATATCTTGCACAAATTTTCCTGACTCCCCGTATTTGTAATTACATCAGTGCTGTTATGATTTTACTCAAATTATCATTAAAGCATCGCACTTTATAAACTGGAAAAAAAAAAAAAAAGAAGATTACCAGTGGACTCTGGGCAGGTATGTGGGAGGTGAGATTGCAAGTCCTTATTTTTTTCTTTACTTCTTTCTGCTTATTTTCTATAATAAATATGCATTACTTATATGAAGAGGAAACAAGCTTTTATTTTTTCAAATTTATTTTAGTAAGCTAGAAGAAAATAGAATAGAACATTTTCCCCATCTCTGTAAAGGAAACAAATTCTGACAAAGAAATGGAAAAATCTTATCAGAAACAAGATGGAGGGATTTGAATATGTTAAAAAAAAAAAATCAGCACCTTATGTAATCATATGTGTGATAAAATATAAAAGAACAACACAACTGAGAAAACATGTAATAAACATAAGGAGAAAACACTCCACTTTTATAAACTATAGAAGATCAATATCCAGTCTTCCATTCAATAAGTGATCAGAGAAGAAGAAAAAGTAATTTACACTCCCCTCCCCAAAATTCAGCCTCAGTAGCAATTGAAAAGGTAAAACTGAAATTACCAAGGGCTCGTCGCCGCCTGTTAATCTGGCCGAAAGAACCAAAACGCTGGCATCGGTGTGCAAGGATCTGAGGTGGTGCTTCCGAATGGGGTTCCGTCCGTGTGGATTTTTTTTAAATTAGAGAGTTTGTGGGTTTACAGAACAATCATGCATAAATGTCACTGCTTCTGAGAATAATTCTAATAACCCTTTTTGTCTTATTGAGGAAAATAAGAACTATTTATACTTGTTTATATCACTTAGGAAAATTTTCCCCAAGAAGGCATTTCCCAACAAGTATTTGGAACTCTTCTGAAGGACGTCAATAGATAGCACTGAAAGAGAATTCTGCTCACAGACAAGCATATTTCTATATTGCAGGACTTTTCTGAGCCTTTGACGTGCTAACGTGCATTGGGACTCTCTGCAAGGATGCAGCATTTGCCCTATTAGTTCAACTTCAGAATCTTTTTTGGAGTAACTTCATTGACACCGCACCAAACACTAGACTGCTGAAAACCAGACTGACAATAAGAAAAGTGGATGTGGCTCGAGCAGTTGAGCACCCGCTTCCCACATGGGAGGTTCCAGGTTCAGATCCCAGTGCCTCCTAAAAATGAAAAAAGAGAAGGGTCTTGTATAATGGTGAAACTTTCCCCAGCTGAGCAAAGGAGATCCAATTCAGTTATATTTAATGGAAACCTTTTTTTTTTTTTTTTAAACCGGGAGGTCCCGGGGATCGAACCCGGGTCCCTCCATATGGGAGACGGACACCCAACCAGTTGAGCCACATCCGACCCCCAATGGAAACCTTTTTTGAGTGCAGGTTTCCTCTTATTGGGCATTTAGAAAAGCAGGCTTTTCAGACTTCTTTATTAAAGTCATCGAGGAAAGAGTTGAGCAGGAGCAGAGCCTAGAAACTCTATCTCCAAGGTTTGCCATTGCTCTGGGGTCTCTATTTTATTGAGAAAACTGACTGGACTACATTATCATCCAGTCTAGAGATATTATCAAAAAATCACATGTCCTGCTGCAAGCAAACCGGAAAGTATACTTAGGGCTAGAAGCTCGAGTATCTTAGGTAACCTTTAGAAACGGGAAGAAACCGGAGCTTGGTTCCCCATAAGTCGTGGCAGCTCTGCTAACCGATCCCTGATTAGATCTTAGTTAAACTTAGGATCAGAAATTTGCACCGTATTGACTTATTCATGTCTTATTCGTTTTTACATTCTGTTGGCTTGTTCACCTTCAGTTTCCTGCTAAGCATTTCTAAGTGAAATTGTCCGATCTTCTCCCAGTCAGATGGAAATGTGATATTGAGCCAAAGAAGTAGCAGGATAAAACCAGAGCGCTGGACACTACGTGGACACCAATGTGTAACACGTGGACATCAAGAGGGGGTGGACACGGGCCCAAGGGGACCCGCATGGTGAGGCTGACCGCTCCATCTCCCCATCCTGACTTCCGCCCCCAACCCTCCCAGATCTCCACATTTCAAACACACGCACCTTGAGAGTTTGTCTGTCTTCTCAGGAGCCTTCTAATCTTGGTGATTTAGGGAGCAAAAGAAATGTCCAAGAGTGGTCACTAGCCGAAAAGAACCCCAAGTGTTTGTGGTGTCATCCAGCTCCCCGTGGCCCCCAGGAATTTCTCTTGGGGCAAACGCACCGCCTGGCCAGGCTGTAGCCCCAGACACGCCCTCACCCCGAGAGTCATTCCTTCATTCCTCGGTCCAGCAGATCTGTGCCAAGCCCTCCGAGGTGCAGGACCCCAGAGCAGGTATAGGGAAGATAATGGGGTTCCCCTCCTGCCTCACAGTTTGTGGTCTAGGACACAGATGCTCTCAAACACAAATGCTTGCAAAAGTGAAACTCGAGAGCAGCAGGCATTGAGAGCTAGATGGTAAACAAGACCACTTGCTTTTATTCCAGATTTCCAAAACTGCCATAAAAGGGCTTGTCCCGACTGCCTCCGAAGGCTCAGGCCTCCTTGTCTGGCCACAGCCCCAGCCGGGATTTGGAGCACAAGATTTCACTGTCAGGCATGGGGGGCCGTCGATGACATCTCCTCCCAAGCGGATGTTCGCGAGTTTATCGTTTGAATCCAAGTCACAGACCGAAGCCACAGAACGGCCCCCCAGCAAAGGCCCCGTGCTAAATGCTCCCCTTCATGGCTCCAGGAAGTGTGCCCACCAAATCTTCCCGATTTTGCCATCTCCCTCTAATTTTCCTTTCGAGGAGGTTTTGTTTATTGCAGGCGGGATTCTCTGGCCAACAGAACGGCGACAACAAAAGGCCCAAACTGAGAGCGCTGGCGACTTGCCGGCCCAGGGCCCATCCGTCTTGGGCTGCGGTGGAACCCTGGTGCTTTCCTGGGGGCATCTCATCATAATGAGCCCAGAGGCCGTGATCTCTGTGCCTTCACGATGCCTACGAGCTGCGTTTACAGTTCGGCGACCACCCTCCCTGACCCCACCTCTGCAAGGTGGCGAGACTCACAGAGAAAAGTCATGGCAAAGGACAGAATTGAGAGTTTTGAGCTGGAGCCCGGGAAGTGAACACACAGGAGAAGAACGCAGAGGAATAGAGTCGGTTCCTTAGACACGGCAGAAGCCCTGGGGAGAGAGACAGAGCCGTTTGCCTGATGGTGTGCAGCTGGCCTTGTAGAGAGAGCAGAGCAGCTGAGCCTGGAGAGAAATGGAGCCCGGGAAGGGAGGAAGCCAGGAAGCCTGAACCCTCGCAGACATTGGCAGTCATCTTGCCCCGACACATGGCAATAGCCATTGGTGAGAGAAGTAACTTAAGCTTTATGGCCTGGTAACTGTAACCTTCTACCCTAAATAAATACCCTTTATAAAAGCCAACCGATTTCTGGTCTTTTGCATCAGCACCTCTTTGGCTGACTAATACACTCATGGATTAGTGTATTGGGTGGCTCAATATTGTAAAGGTGTCGATTCTCCCCACATTGCAGAGATTTAATGCAATTCCAATTCACTATCCCAGCAGTGTGCATGTGTGTATATAAATTGATTCTGAAATGTATTTGGAAATGTAAAGGGCCAAGAATAGCCAAGGCAATCACAAAGAAAAGAGTTGAAAGACTTACTCTACCAGATATCAAGACATGATAAAGCTACCATAATAAAGATAGTGCGGTACCAAGACAAGGACAAACAAAGAGGCAAATGAAGCAGTATAGAAAGTTCAGGAACAGACAAACACCTATATATTCACCTGATTTGTTAGAGAGGTACCACTATAATGTGGTGGAGAAAGGATTATCCTTTCTATAAATGATGCTGGCTTAACTGGATAGCCATATGGGAAAAAAAAGAAAACAAAAAAACTTTACCTTTATCTCAGACCATGAATAAAACTCAATTCCAGGTGGATTGTGAATTTAAAAGTGAAAGGTTAATGGAATGAAGCTAGAAATCAATGACAGAGAACTGGAAAATCCACATATATATGGAAGATAACACACACTCTTAAACAATTAATGGTCAAAAAAGAAATCACAGGGGAGCAAATGTGGCTCCAGAGATTGAGCGCCTGCTTCCCACATGGGAGGTACCAGGTTTGGTTCCTAACGCCTCCTAAAAACAAAACAAAACAAAACAAAAACAAACAACAAGCAAATGAATGTTCCCCTGTGGCTCAGGGGAACCAACTCAGTGCCAGCTTCCCACATACAAGGTCCTAGGTTCAATCCCTGACCCTGGTACCTAAAAAAAACAAAACAAAACAAAAAACACTTATTGGAGGGGCAGGCTGCTAGCTGAGCACATGCTTCCTATATTTGAGGTCCTGGGCTCAATTCCTAGTACCTCCTTAAAAACAACAAAAACAAACAAACAAAAAACCATGGATGCAGCAAAGGCAGTGCTCAGAGGGAAATTTATAGCCCTAAATGCTTACATTAGAAAATAAGAAAGATCTCAAATCAGAGGTCTAACCATACATAGAAGAGCCAGAAAAAGAACAACTATGCAGTGTGAGCAGAAGAAAGGAAATAACAAAGATTACAGTAAAAATAAATAAATAAGATAGAGAATTAAGAAACAATAGAGAGAATTACAAAATCAAAAGTTGGTTCTTTGAAAAGATCAATAAAATCAACAAACATTTAGTTAGCTTGACAAAGAAAAAGAAAAAAAGGATGCAAATAAATAAAATTAGAAATGAGAGGGGAGATATTACTACTGACACCACAGAAATAAAAAGGATCATAAGATAGCAAAAACTCCTTAAAAAGAAGAGCAACGTCAGAGGACTCATGCTTCCTGTCCTTGAAGTGTACTATAAAGCTACGGTGGTCAAAACAGCATGGTATTGGCATAAAGATAGACACATTGATCAATGATATCAAATTGAGAGTTCAAAAATAGACCCTCACCTCTATGGTCAGCTGATTTTTGATGAGCCTATCAAGTGCACTTTTCTGGGATGGAACAGTCTCTTCAATGTACAGTGCTGGGAGAACTGGCTATCCATAACCAAAAGAATAAAAGAGGACCCCTATCTCACTCCCTATACAAGAATCAACTCAAAATGGATCAAAGACCTAAATACAAAAGCCAGTGCCATAAAACTCCTAGAAGATAACGTAAGGAAATATCTACAAGACCTTGTAGTAGGTGGGGGGGGGTCTCTTAAACCTTACACCCAAAGCACAAGCTCAAAAGAAAAAAAAGATAAATGGGACCTCCTCAAAATTAACACTTCTGCACCTGAAAGGACTTTGTGAAGAGGGTAAAAAGGCCGTCTTCTCAATGGTAGAAAATATTTGGAAATCACACTTCTGACAAGGGTCTAATATCTATAATACATAAAGAGACCCTATGACAACAATAAAAAGACAAATGACCCCATTAAAAAAATGATCAAAAGACCTAAATAGACATTTTTCTAAAGAAGAAATACAGGGCAGCAGATGTAGCTCATGCAGTTGAGCACCTGCCTCCCACATGGGATGTCCCAGATTCAGTTCCCGGTGCCTCCTAAAGAAAACAAACAGGGAAGCGGCTGTGGCTCAATCAGTAGGGCTCCCGTTTACCATATGGGAGGCCCCGGGTTTGGTTCCCGGGGCCTCCTGGTGAAGGCAAGCCCGCCCGCACGGCGTGGTTAGCTGACCCAGCGAGCACAAGCAGCAAGGGGGGGATAAATGAATAAATAAAATAAAATCTTAAAAAAAAAAAAAAAAGAAAAAAGAAAACAAACAAACAACGAGCAGACAACACACAAAAACAAACTAGCAAACAAAAATCAAAGCAACAAGCAAACAACAAGCAAAACAGATGAGGGAGCCAACTCAGAGGAGCCAATGTGGCTCAGTGGTTGAGTGTCAGCCTTTGCATGCGAAGTCCCGGGTTCAATCCCCAGCCCCAGTACTTCCAAAAAAAAAAAAGAAGAAGAAGAAATACAAATGGTGATAAAACACATGAAAAAAATGTTCAGCGTCATTGGCTATTAGGAAAATGCAAATCAAAGCTACAATGAGATATCATTTCACACCTATCAGAATGGCCACTATTAAAAAGACAGAAAACTACAAGTGTTGGAGAGGATGTGAAGAAATAGGAACACTTTGTCACTGTTGGTGGGAATGCAGAATGGTACAACCAATGCGGAGGACTGTTTGGCGATTCTTTAGGAAATTAGCTATAGATCTGCCACGTGACCCAGCAATACCACTACTGGGTATATGCCCAGAAGATCTGAGAGCAGTGACACGAACAGACATCTGCACACTGATGTTCATAGCGGCGTTATTCATGATTGCCAAAAGATGGAAACAATGCAGTTGTCCATCAACTGAAGAATGGATAAACAAACTGGTGTATACATACGATGGAATATTATTCAGCTATGAGAAGAAATGAAGTCGTGAAGCATATGACAACGTGGATGAACCTGGAGGACATTATGTTGAGTGAAGCAAGCCAGACACAAAAGGACAAATATTGTATGACTTCACTATTACAGACTAAATATAATGAGCAAACTCACGGAGGGAGTAGCTAGAATATAAGCCACCAGAAAAAAGAATGTGGTTAGAGAATGTAAAGCTGAGGTTTAATCTGTGCAGAACTGGTTAAAAAAAGATGTTTTAAAATGTTTAGAAAGGAGTAGAAATGGTGAAAGCACATCATAAGATTTGTAATTAGTAGCACTAACATACGGGTACGACAGTGGTTTGTTTTTTGTTTTTTTGGGGGGTTATTTTGGAGTAATGAAAATGCTCTAATACTGGTTGAAATGATGAATGTGCAACTCTGTGATTATACCAAATGCCATTGGTTGTACGCTTTAGATAAATTATATGGTTTATGAACAAAAAAAGTAATAGGGTGGGTTAAGGGGTAAACACATACCAACTGTAAGGCACGGACTATACTTGGTAGTAATGCTTTGATGATGCTCTCTCATAATTTGTTACAAATGTTTCACAACATTGTAAGGTATTGGTGGTGAGTGATGTGTGGGACCCCTGTATGATGTTATACATGTTTGTTTTGTAGGTTCACAACTTTCATTATACACTTACTGTTTATGTAAGCTCATGTATGGATGATATAGTTCAATAAATGGTTTTCAAAATGAAAAAAAAGGATCATCAGACTATGAACAACTGTATGTCAACAAATCAACAACCTACATGAAATAGGCAAAGCCCTAGAAACACACAAACAACCTACGCTGACTCTAGAAGAAATGAAAGACCTCTACAGACCAATTTTGTTAACTGAGATTGAATCAGTCATCAAAAACCTCTGGACAAATGAAAGACCAGATGGCTTCACAGGTGAATTCCAAGAAGAATTGGCACCGATCCCACTTGTTGGCTCTGTTGGCCTGGCTTTGGTCACTGTAGTCACTGAGGAATGCTGGGGTCTCATTGACCAGTTCTGTCACCCCTGAAGTCAAGGGATAGTGTGTATCACACAAACTGAGACTGGCAGGAGGGAAATCAAGAGGCTATGACAGAAGGCAGGAAAATGGTGACACTCAACTCCCCTTGTGGTCCAGCTGTTGACTGTAGGCCCAGCCTCATTCCTTCTCTTCTCTTCCCAAGTGTGGGAATCTGGGATTTTAGAGAAATGGCCAAATACTTTGCAGCTCCTCCTTCAAAAAGTGAGTTCTGATTCCTCCAACCCTTGAAGCTAGGCTTGACCACATGGCTTGTCTTGGACAAACGGACATTAGCAAGCATGCTACAAGCAGAGCTTTGAAAAGTGCTTCCACGGGGGCTCGCCCTCTCACTGCCCTTTGGAGCCTTGGGACCGCCATAAGAAGAAGCCAAGGCTAGCCCGATGCGAGACCTGTGGAGCAGAGAAGAGCTGGCCGATGGCCAGGCAGCTCAGCAAGACCGTCTTAGATCACCCCGCCCAGCCAAGCTGCCAAGTGGCTGCAGAGATCTGCCAGGAGAACTCGTCAAATTGTGCGAAATAGGAAATGCAGGTTGTTTTCAGCCACTAAGCCTTGGGGTGGTCTGCTATGCCGCAAAGCGCAATGCCAAGTAACCCAGACACCAGTCAGACCCAGCTGCTGGCGCTTCCTTCCAAAACCCACCACTCTCTCTCTGCCTTGTCCCTTGGCACAGGCACTTCCTCAGCCTCAAATGCCCACCGTGTTTCATCAGCCTGGTGGGGTAACCAGCCTCCAAGACGGCCCCGGTGGGCTCAGCTTCTTTTGTCCATTCCCAACCTCTCTCATTGTACCAGGACTGGTCTCTGGGGCCAATAGCGAATGGTAGACGTGAAGGCACTTTTGACATGAGGATGTAAGAAGGCCTGCGGCTTCTGCCTTGGGCCCCCTCTCTCTCTCTCAGAGACACTGAGCTAGAACCATGCACTGAGCTCTTCCTAGATTCCTGACCTCCAGCAACTGTATGAGATAATAAGTGCTTGCTATTTTTTGCTGCTAAATTTTGGGATGATTTTTTATTCAGCAATAGATAGCTGATATACCTGTAACCCGCGCTCCCCTCCCGCAGCCCCAGTCACATTACAACTGGAGCCTTCCCTCCTCCGTGAAGTTTTCCTGGTTCTGCAGGCAGATTTGGGGTGTTTCTTCCTCCTTGCACCTAAGGTTTTTGACCAGGTGAGGGACATGGGGGCTGGGTGGGATATAGCCCGGAAATCAGCTGAGACTTAAGGATTCCTTTAGCCTTCCTAAGCCAGTGGGCCCAGTTCATTACTGCCTGCTCTGGGGCAGCACCGGGCTGAGTCGGGGACAGGAGACAAACCCAAGGGCTGGCGGGTGGTGTGGATGGCGGTGGCAGCTCTGCCCCCAGCAGAGGCAGGAGTGGTGGACACACCAGGCCCGGGACGGGGAGACCTGGGAGAAAGGAAGGGAAAAACAGTCTGGAAACATGTCTCAGAGTCTTTTCCCATTTTACAGATCGAACCTCCTGGGCTGGTCCGAGGGTTGCTGGCGGTGCAAGCTTATTGAGGGAGTGTCTGAGACACAGTTCTCGGAGGTGGATACCTGGGCCGGCGTTGCCGCGAGCGCTGCAGAAGCGCCCGCCTGGCAGCCACGTCCACGGCGCAGTGACCCGCTGTTGCTGATCGGGCCAATACGCCAGCCTGGTCGTGACCTCAACGCCAGAGTGATAAGCCACGTTTAGGCAGAGCTGCTTATGTTCCCAGACTTTACGCCCACCCCGTGGGAGGAGGAGGAGAAACAAGGAAAAAGAAAGGAAAAGGGGAGGAAGGGAGAAGAAGAGCAAGGCAGGAGGTGCACAAACGGCTGGGAAATCCTCTTTGGAAAGGAAAAGGCTTCTCTGGGGTCTGAGCGCCGAGAGCTAAGGCCCCCCAAGACCCATCCCTCAACTTGAACTCGCACTACAGGTGAACTCGCTACTCAAGGAAAATGCACACGAACGTCCTTGCAGAGATGCATACACAAGTGTTCATCACAGCAGCATTCCCAAAAGGCCCAAGCCCACCAAACCATGGATGGATGAACAAGCTGGCTACACCCAGCACAGAAAGGAATGCGTGGCTGATACATGCTACAACGCCGTGGCCCTTGGAAACATACTGAGTGGAAGAAGCCAGACACCAAAGGCCACTTACTGTATTCCATTTCCATGAAATATCCAGAATAGCCAAATCCACAGATGAGTGGCCCCCTGGGACTGGCCGGGAAAGGGTTGGGAAAAGCGGAGTGACTGACGGCTGATTGGGTATGACGAAAATGCTCTAAAATTCAATTGTGGTGACAGTTGCACAACTCTGTCAATACACTAAAAATCACTGGATTTAAATTTAATGGATAAAGTTTATGCTACATCAGTTATATCTCAATAAAGCTGTTGGGAAGCGGCTGTGGCTCAATCAGTAGGGCTCCCGTTTACCATATGGGAGGCCCCGGGTTCGGTTCCCAGGGCCTCCTGGTGAAGTCAAGCCCGCCCGCACGGCGTGGTTAGCTGACCCAGCGAGCACAAGCAGCAAGGGGGGGATAAATGAATAAATAAATAAAATCTTTAAATAAATAAATAAAAAATAAAGCTGTTAACGTCAACAAGACGAACCCTACAACTTCTAGATGCTTCTCATGAGCCAGGCCAAGCCGGAAGGTGTCCCAACTTGTGTGAGCCTATGGCCCGATTTCCTCAGCCATAAAATGGGAATGCAGGGATTCGCCCAGAGTTTGTCATAAAGATCAGATACGGCTGTGACCATGCTATGCAGGAGCCCAACAGTCTCCGTTCTTATCCTGTCCTCGGAGGTGGCTATCTTTGCCCTTGGAGCAGCTTAGAGGCAGGAGACAGGCTGCTGCCCCGTCTGGGCTCCGGACCCCCTTTCTCCTCCCCTGTCCTTGCTTGCCCATCCCAGCCCTGGCCTTTTGCTTCCTCCACCCCCCACCCCCCAGCTTTGCAGTGACAACAACACTTCTCCTTATCTTTCATCTCTTCTTTCCAAACAGCCTCTTTCTATCACCTCCAGGCTTGCACGGGAATTCCATCCGGAGCTTGGCCCCATCACCAGTAACCAAAGGGCAGAAGGGAAGAGGTGGGGGTCAGGAAGGGGACAAAGGGCCTCCGGGGTCTCCTTGAGAAGAGCCCTGAGCTCCCACGTGGCGCCCCACCCCACTCCCTACCCTTGGTAACCTCTAGTGGCACCCTCTTACAGCTGAATTCTCAACCTGGGGAGCTGCAAAAGGGACTCCGAGACCGATTTTTTCAATAACCCCAAAAGTGTGGTGGAGAAAAGTATATTTACCCAGGACAAGGAAGCTCATTGAAAAACCTCAAGATATTTTTGCCTTTGGCTGGAATTTTATCAGCCTGGCATTACAATTCTGATTATCTCATGGAGATCTTATTGGCAGTTATATAAGCCTATGATTAATAAAAATGGGGAGGAGAGGAGGTGGGATATAGGGGAATCCCCTATATTTTCTTTTTTTTTTTTTTTTGATATATAAATATGTAATTTGTGACAAGAACTACGTAAAGGTTGGGGTAGGGAGGTGTACAGGGCCATGGCCTGTGTAGACTCCTAAAGTTAAGTTGCTATCAAAGCAAACACAATCGGCACACATTTAGAATGTTACATTTAAGTCCATGATAACCATGAAGAAAACACTGGAGAATATGTAAACCCAGAGACAGAAAGCAGAGCACAGGTTGCAAGGGGCAAGGGGCAGTCATGGGGGGGCTGCATATTGGGTGCTAGGCTTGTTTGGGCTTATGGGAAAGTTCTGGTAATGGATGTCAGTGAGGGCAACGACCTTTTGAATGTGATTAATCCTCCTGAAGGGTACGGATGGGAGTGGCTGAGATAGGAATATATGCATACATGTTTCCATAATTAAGCAACTAAAGAGACAATGACATGGAAGCGGATGTGGCTCAGATGACTGGGCTCCCGCCTACCACATGGGAGGTCGCTGGTTCGGATCCCGGTGCCTCCTAAAAGAAGACAGCGAGCTGGTGCACCTGGCAGGTGCAGCGAGCGGGCACAACAAGAGACACAAGAGGAAAAGGACATAATGGGAGACACAACAAAGCAGGGAGCAGAGGTGGCTCAAGCGATTAGACACCTCCCTCCCACATCGGAGGTCTGGAGTTCGGCTCCTGGTGCCTCCTAAAGAAACAAGAGATGAGGAGACTCAGCAAGTGAAAACCAACAAGGGGGTGGGGAGAAATGAATAAATAAATAAAGAGAGACAATGACAATTCAATGCAATACATGATATCCTAGCCGGGATCCAATACTGGAGGAGAAGCAGCTCCAAAGGACATTATTGGGACATGAAAAAGATTGGAATCGACTGTAAGCTTTACAGCAATGCTAAAGCTTTCTTGAATTTGATAACTGCACTGAAGCTGGTTACACAAGTGAATATCCTTGTCCTTAGGAAACGTACATGGAAGTGTTACGTGTTCGAGGAACACGTGTGCAGTCTACTCCCTAATGTTCCGAATACAATGATTAGCAATAGATGATAGATTTAAAAACAAAACAAAACACATGGCTAGTACGTGGATAAATCCAGTATTTGTACATATTCTGGCTCTGGGAACTGTGGAAGACCAAGATAAAGAACTTGGATTTTATCCAGCAGGCAAAGGAGTCACTAAAGGGTTTCAAGCTGGGGAGTGACTTGATAAGGCAAAAAGCTTAAAAATGTTCCCCCTCGGTCCTGTGCTACAATCTCCCCATCCGGCTAACCCCGACACAAGCACGTGGCCCCAGAGAAGGGAGGGGTCTTGAGGGGTCCTGCCTGGGTCCACAGCTTCACTTGGGCTTCAACGCTGCCCCGTGATCTTTCTCTGTCTTCATCTAAGTCAACACCCACCAAAGAGCCTAGCTGGTCAGAGGCAGGCAGATCTGGGTAGACAAGCCAAAGTGAGGGGAAGGGGGGTTGACCTAGAGATCAGGGCCAGGAGGATGGCCCGTCTGCCCATCACTGGCCCGCGGGTCTTGGGATCCAGACCCCTGCAGATGAGTCTTCTGGTGTTGCCCGAGATGGTCGGTTCTCAGGAATCGTCGGCCGCGCTGATCGCATTTACGTGGTGGATATCTGGTGTGTATCCACCTATGTCATCCAAGCTCATCAGAACGGGAGAAAGTCCAGGTACAGCTTCCCACTTGCACTCATAGGGCCTCTCCCCTGTGTGTTTGCACTCGTGACTCACAAGGTGAGAACGCTTGGTATAAGCTTTTCTGCAGTTCTCATACTGGCAGCGGTGTGGCCTTGAAACTGGGGGTCTCCTTCTCCGTGCCCCTTCCTGGGCCCTGGAATTCTGTTCTGCTCTCTGTGGAGCAGGTATGGGCTGCTCAGGCAGGAAGGGGCTTCCCGGGAGTCTGGCTGGCTCACAAGAATATCCTGGGGTTAAGCCAGCAACAATGGGGTCCCAGGTGGGGCCACCCCAAGGCTGAGGGAATCTTTAAGGAACAACATCTGAGCCAAAGAGGGGAGTGTTGCCTGGGCCTCAGTGGAAGGCATGGTTGGGATCAATAACATTTTAGGAATTAAAGAGGCTCTCTTGGAAGGGACTGACAAGGGTTCAGAATAAGATATTGTTGGGGCCCTGTTGTGCGACATCATTAGGGAAATCCCCTATATTTTCTGTGTGACTTTTCTGTAACTTTGAAAATAAAGCAAATATATATACAAGACACTGGGGGAACATACAGAAGAAATTGCGACTGTATATAAAAGATAACAAATCTTATGGTGATGAAAGACATAATGAAAAAAACATTTACTCTTTTTTTTTTGTTATTTCATTTATTTTTGAAATTATTATTTTATTTTTAATTATTTTTATTCATTAATTTTTTGGGCTTTGTTTTTGGGGGGGGTTTGGATTGCAGAAGGTGTCACAACTGTGGCAGGGGAGGATCACTAGCGTGAGGTGTCTATGATGGGGGGTTGGGGGGCAGGGATGCACCTGGGGAGTGCCTTTATGGAATATGAATAAGTTCAAGTGGTCATGGAGTGTTGTTTCTGTGGGTCGAGACCCACACAATAACCAAAAGAATACTGAGTTCCCATCCTGGCAAGTCCTGCTACATTCTCTAATAGAACAGCAAGAATCCCTAGAGTACATGGGCAGTGCCTAGCGAAGGAGGACAGACCAATAGGCCAGGCCCTTGACATTGATGGTTATATTTGTGAACCTTATTTATGTGAAATTGAAACTCAGCTTAGTATTATGTATTGCCCAAGAGTTACCCACTGAAAGCCTCCTTGTTGCTTAAATGTGGCCTCTCTCTAAGCCAAAGTCAGCAAATAAACTCACTACCTTCCACCACCACCCCCAACCCTGCTGGTGTGGGACATGACTCCCAAGAATAAGCCTCCCTGGCACTGAGGGATTATTAACCAGGCACCAACTAGCAATGCATTTAGAAAAAGACCTTGACCAAAAGGGAGAAATATTAAATACAAATGAGTTTTTATGGCTATGAGATTTCAAAGTGAGTCAGGAGCTGATTCCAGAGTTACACTTATGCACATCTCAGGAGGATTCATTGACTGCCACAATAAACAGTGCCTCAAGCAGGGGTGGTCTTGAAGCTCTAGAGACATCTAGATACCATAAGTAGGGCAGACTATCTCAGGAATTCAGCACCCTATCAGTGGGCTTTACCTTGGAACATAAGTTCCCTAATGTAACAGGGTTAGACTCATTTATAATTTCCCTACACATGGCTCTTCTACACCTTTTATTTGAACCTATAATTAGCCTTTTACTCATTAAATATATGTATCAGAGACTTAAACATTCAGTCTGTTCATATGCTGGTTGAGCCCTGAATCTCAGCAGTGTTGCAATCCTACTATTCAGTTCATCGGACTCACCCAGGACAACTAACAAAATGATGATGATGCACAAGGCCTATTCCAAAAGGCAGAGAGAATCTACAACTGCAAGCAAGACAGTTCCAACCATCTGCCCCATGTGATCTAAGACCCCTCTGAATCAGAAGCAGAGTGGGCATCACCATCCCAAAATCCTCAAGATTGAGGAATGAACAAACATAAGGGGGGGAGTGCAACTATGGACTAAAGTAGACATATTATTAATCTAGCAATGAAAGATCCTGTATACTGATATAAAGGCAGCGGTCAACAGAGGTTCTGAGGGGAGGGAGAGGGAAGAATAGCTGTAACATGGGGCATTTGGGGGACACTGGAATTGTTCTGAATAACATTGCAATGATGGATGCAGGCCATTATACATTTTGTCAAAACCTATAAAAATGTGCAAAGTGTAAACTATAATGTAATGTAGTCCATGGTTAGTAGCAATGCTTCAATATGTCTTCATCAATTGTAGCAAATGTAACGCACTAATGAAACATGTTGTTAAGGTGGGAAAGTATGCGGGGGATGGCATATATTTCCAATGTATCATTTATGTAATCTAAAGCTTCTTTAAAAACAAAATTTTTAAAAGCAAATAAATAAATAAAAATAAAAATGGGGAGATGACTCGCTTCCGACTTGAAGATGCTCCATTGGTACATACAGTTTTCAGGGTATAGGGTGCCTGGCGGGACGAAGGGTCTATGCTAAGAACGCTGAAGGCCGGCTCGACGCATGCTGTGTGCCTGGACTTACCGATGAGAATTTATTTAATCTGATGACTACCCCAAGAGGCCAGCGTTGTCACTGTCTGCCATTAGTGCCCCCATGGTTCATCCACTTTCCACGGTGCCTGCAGTGTCTTGCTGAGCGTCTACCTGTGCCAAGTCCTGAACCGGGGGGGTGGGGGTGGGGTAGGAGAGAAGACCTGCCCCCCCCACGCCCACCCCCAGAGCTCACGAAAGTGAGCCTGCTTGTCAGGTTGAGGGCACCACTGCGGCCTTCCTCCGGTAACCTCTGCAGCTGATGCTCCAGCTTTGCCTTTGGGTTGGAAGGGGACAAAGGGGCAAAGAGGAAGGCCTGGAGTCCTGGCAGCAGAGGGGATGCCCTGCAGGCCATGGGGTCCAGGAGCCCTCTCTCCCCAAGGGCTTAAGACAGCGAAATGTCTAAACCAGCTTTGGAGGTTGCTTGACAGTTGTGCCCTGTGGCTTCCTGCGATGCCACTGACCCACGAGTTCACTTGTGATTGCAACCCCCCTTCTCTTGAGCAGAGAGGGGCCCAGCACCGGGACCCTGCCTAACCCAGCAACCCTGGAGAGTCTGCGACGCTGGCCTCTCCCTCCCAGCCACTCAGGCCCTTGATGAATGGGCTTCTTTGTCTCCGTGAACTTTTTTACGACTTTTCCAGGGTGAGGAGGCAGAAGAGGCAGGAGAGAAGGAGGATGAAAGTCGTTAAATGTATGGTCCATGATTTAACTCTCATGTCCAGAGACGGCTCAGAAGGCAAGGAATAAAAGCAAGTTTATAGATTATAAAGTCTTTTGAAAAATCCTTTTTCTGAATGTAACACAGATGTTTAATGAATTCCACAACCAGCACGCATCGCGGGGCCTCCAGGCTGCAGAAGGACAAATCCATGAATGAATAAATTTAGCAGCCTCGGCCCGGGCCAGAAGCCGAGCTTAAAGCTGCACAGGTAACACCTTACCCACTCCTGGCCTTGTCTCCTCGGGCGTCTCTTCCACCCTATCTTACAGGTGGGTACAGACCCGCCCGAGACGGCACAGCTATCCAAGGAAGTAGGCCTGGGTGTGACACCCTTGTGCTGTTTCCTCAAGAGCACTGCAAACTTCCTGGCATCTTGAGAAAGAAGTGGTGGTGATACATGAATTCTCGAAAGAGGAGGTCAGCGTGATCCGCTTCTCAGGAACCTGGGGTTCTTCTGAGAGTGCGGTGGCCCAGGGAGCGTGGCTAAGAGAGTGGGCACCCGCATGCCTTCCCCTTTGCCACCTGCTGAGTTACCTGACCTCCCCAGCCTCAGTTTCCTCACCCGTTAATTGGGCTTCCTGAGGGTTTGTTTTGAAGATTACATAGAAATGGTAATTAGTCAAAATGGCTTACCCGGGCCTCCTCCGGTGGGTGAAAGCTTTTTCTCCCAACCCATAGGGAATGGGCTTCCTAGGAGCTGGGCATTCGTCCCTGACGCTGGGAAATGGTGCCCCATCCAGGTCCAGCCCTGTTTTGGGAGCCGGGCCCAGGCCTTTCCTCCCCAGACCCACTGCCTCCCTGTGAGCGCAGGAGGAGCCCTCAGTCCAAGCAGGGAGCAGAGAGATGCCTTCCTGAAGGTTCTCAGGATTTCTCCCACTGGCCCAAGCCTGGGGAACTACAACCTGGCCAGAGTCCCAGTGGGCAGCACCCCCCACCCCCCAGTCTGGTAAGGCAGAGGGACCCAGCAATAAGCTCAATTCTTTAACTTAAACTGATAACTCAGGAAACAAACAAAACGTACTGGACATTTAAAAAATACTTCTAGGCCTCTTACGGACATTTTCCTATTTGGCAAGGAGTCCCCTTCCTACTTGCACAGTACGTTGTACTGAGCCACCGAATAATTTTGAAAATTAAGGAACAGAAGAAAACTGTAGGCCGGCGGCAGCGTTTCCGCCTTCCTGTCGCTCCTGGGAAGGTCTAATGGTCACCAGTCCGGGTCGGTTACGTTCCTCAGGCGGACAGTCAGCCTTTTACAGACACCCGTGGCGCCCGCGTAGCCTTATCCTTGCCAATCTTTACAGACGAACATGTTATTACTCCAGCAGCACAACTCCACTTAGTGCATAAAAAAAACACCCCAATCCCTCTGGGCTGGGAGGGGGCCGGTTCGGCCCCGCGAGGTCCGCGGCGCTCGGAAGCCGCAGGTGCGCGCCTTCTCGAGGCCTTACGGTAGGCGCAGCGCGAGGGCACCACGTGGCCGCCGAGCCCAGGCCCCGCGGGAATGCGCGGAATGCGCGGCGCGTCCCCGGCCGCTCCCGAGTCCCCGCCTGGGTGGCAGCGGCGCGCGCTCTCGCCTCCCGCGACACCCCTACGGGGCGGCCCGGCGCTCGACTCCCACAGGTGGGGCCCCGCGTGGGCCCCGCGGCGGGTTCCCGGGACGGAGCGCGACCCCATCGGCCCCTCGGACCGCGGGTGCCCAGGACTCCCCAGAGGGTCCTGGACCCCCGTCCTGCCACCAGCCCCCGACGGCGCGGGCCCGAGGGACCTCAGGGGGGGGGTGTGCCAGGCCTTAGGTTTGTCACGCCCCTGCCCCCCGCGATGAAAAGGCACCTCCGCCCCCATCCTCGCCCGAGGCAAGTGTCAGAAGCCCTAGAAGCCCGAGCCCTTCCCCCCAATAACGACGCGGGCCGCCCCTCCAGGCCCCCCAGAGGGTCAAGGTCAAGCATGGGAGCGCTTTCGGGCAAAACCAGCGGCCCGGAGGCGCACCGGGTGCGGGGCGCGGGGCGCCCTAGGAGCCGACGTCGGGCTCCGCGCGTATTTTCCGCCTGGAAAGACCCGCTCCCGCGAGCCGCCGCAGCGGGTTGCAGGCGCCCCGCGCCCTCGCTCGGAGTTGGGGGGCCACCGAGGCCACTTCCCCCCACCCGCCCCGCACGCGATTCCTTTGCCTTGGCTGGAGGTGGTTTACTTCTTGAACTGGGCACCCACTCCCCCCGCCTCTTGGTCAGGGACAGGCCGGGGTCCAGAGCCGGGAGGCCGGGGAGTTCCTAGTGGACTTTGGGGTTCATACTGCCCAGGGCACCGGGCGTGGAGTTTGAGGGCCGGGGGTCGTGGGATTATAAGTTTCTTTCACCCCCCAAGAGTTTGCGTCTTTTTTTCTTCGGGATCTCAGAGGTGTCGTCGGGCCCCAGACCCCCACTGCCCGTCGGGGTTCCCACACCTCGCCCGCGGCCTTCAGAGCTAGGGGTGGGGGGACTCGGTACCTCGGTCGCGAGGGGGCGGGGCCTGAATGTGCCTGAAATTAATTGACTGGCGGAACCGTACCTCCCCGGCTTGGGACGGTGGGGGCGGGGGTAGTGGTCACCCCGGTTCCCAGCGCATGGCTACCCTGTCCCGGAGCTTTGGGGCACCCGGGTATGGGCATCGGGTAGGCCTGGCCGAGCTGCTGCAGCACGTAGCCCGCCGTGCGCACCTCAAAATCGAGCAGCTTGGGGGAAGGGGAGCCCGCGTGCCCCCGGAACCCAGGGGCCCGCATTCGGAAGCGCTCTACCGCGCGACTGAAGGGCTTAACAATGGGAAACTCGCGGGCGGGAGCCAACTCCTTTCAAGTCGCCGCCAGGTATGCGGCTGCAGGTGACCCCACCTGGGTGCGCCCGCCAGCCCGCCGCCCCCGTCCAGCCCGGGGAGAGCGAGTGCCTCTCCCCTCGGCCCCGCACCCCTCTCCCCCTAGGCCTCCCGCGGGGCCCGCGCGCAGCCGCGGTGCGTCTCGGGTTCGGTCCCTTGGCGCGCGGGTTCTGAATGAACGCGCTCCCTTCCCCCGCCTGAATGAAGGTTCCCACAGCCAGGGACGGTGGCAAACACGTGCCTGCGGCGGAATTCGCCCTCTCGGGGCCGGCGATCCGCCCCGGCCGCGGCCACCGGGGTGGGGGGCCCGGGGCGAGGAGAGCAGGAGGTGACTTAAGTGACTTTGGGATTTTCTTTCAAACCAACGTGGTTTTTCCCTCCCGATTGGGCCATCGGCCCTTTGTCTCCAAATGGTCACCACGAAATAAGCGCAGAGCACTTTAAGTGAGCTCAGAGGTCGCAGTTCCTGCTTCGTGGTGGGTTTTTAAAAGACAGTGCGAAGTGGAAACTGCAGCGGAAAAGTTTGGAAAAGTTGCTTTTTTCCTTGAAAAAAAGTAATTAGAATCAAGATGCGTCCTCGGCTGTCCTCGAAGCGGTGGCCCCCCAGGCCCGGGGCTGTCTGCTCCGTCGAGGGACTAGGGGGGAGCCGCTGAGCAGGGCTCCTCAGGGTGGGTGCTGGGCGGCCGGCGCCCCCCGCTGGGCCCCAAATTCCAGCGCCCCACCCCCCACCCCAGGTTCCTGGACGGCTCTGCACGCTCGCCGGCCGGGCTTGCACTTTTGCGCCCGTCCCTGAGCGGGGAACTCCACAAAGTTCCGCGTCGAGATCTGCCCGGCCCGCCTAGTAACAGCGCCGCGCCCCCATTGGCTCATGCTAATTCCCGCTTCCTCCGCCCGTCTCCGCGGCCGGGGGGAGGCTCCCTCCCGCACCCCCGGCCCGCTTTGCGGGAGGGGCGAGCCGCTGGCTGCACCGCTGCCCCTCGCGGGCGCCGGCGGCCTCGCGCCTCGGGCCGGGCCGGGGCGCACGCGGGGGCTCGGGCCACGGGGCCCCGGGAGCCCCGGCGGTGGCGCGCGGCCCCACAAGTCACCCGGGCGGCCGCCGGGTCGGGAATTTATGAATGAAAAGGCAGCCGGGCGGCCCTCGTGCGCCTGCGGAGGCGGCGGGCGCTGCGCGGTGCCCGGGGCGGGGGCCGGCGGGGGGCGCTCCCCGCGGAGGCCGCCCTGCGCTCGAGGGCGTGGGCCGGGTAATTGCCCTCCTAGACGCGGGACGTTGGCAATCCTAATTCCTGGAGGGGGAGGGGCGCGGGAGGAATGTGCGGGGGGGGATCTCGCCGCGTGCATCCTTTTATCCGTTTTCTTTGGCGCCCTCACTGCTAGGGGATGCGGCACTGAACCAAATTCAGAGCGAAGTAAATGAACAATGTTCTTAATTCGAGGCACATAGTGTAAAAACTCAAAAAAAAAAAAAAAAAAGGTGAGACTGGATAAAATGTCTTTTAAAAACCACTAAAGAGACACAATCTCCAATAAAAAGACTGTATTTTGTGTGTCCAGCTTGAAGTTGCTGATAATATTGGGGACCCTATCTTATAACCACGAACAGACACAGGTTTTGTCAAAGTCATCAGATCAATGGACCCACTTCTTTATCTTCCACTTGCCCCTAGCCTCGCCGGCCCCTGCTCCCCACCTCCCACCCCCCCACCCCACGCTCACGAATGCAGCCCCAGAGCAAATCCTAAAGGTGGGGAGACGTCCATTTCCCCCCGAAACCAATGAGTAAGTTTCCGGTGGTCTTGTCCCGGGCAGAGAGGCGACTCTCTCCAGTTATTTAATTTCTTCTTCAATTAAGAAAAACACCGAGGCGGGACAGGGACCACTGGTTCGCAGCCGCGCGTGCAGAGGTCCTTCTCTCGCTGTTAAATGCCGGTGGGGAGGGGGTGAGTGGATTTGGAGACCCCGCAGGGACGGGCTTGCCAAGGTGGGAGGACAGGATGAAGGAAATGCCGGCCACCATCTTGGGCTGCTGCTGGGATTTTCGGGGATTAATGTTATTTTTTGAGTGAACCAAGGCGAGGCTGAATCCCTTTAACTTCCGCGGCGCCCTCCAGGGCATTTTCAACCGCCCCCGGGGTGCCGGCGTGAAGCCTCCGCAGGGGGCCGTGCGCCCTGCCCCGCGCCCTGGCGTGCTCAAGTGTCCCCGAAATTTACACGTGTTAATGAAAATGAAAGAAAATGCAGAAGCTGGGGTTCCTCGGCCGTCCCTCCGCCCGTGGGTGCCCTCGTGGCGCTCTCCCGGCTGGGATACTGGGTGTCGCCGAGCCCCAGGGACCCTCCTCTATGCGATTTCCCCAGGCTGCGTGTGGCCTGCCCGCCCTCCTAGTTGACCCCTCTTGCAGAGCCACCTCCAGCCGCCACCCCCAAATCCGAGGGACCCACAATTGCGTGGACCGGCCCTCCTGCACCCTCTGGCCCGACGGGGAGAAAGGCTGCCGCGGGGCGATTTGCATTTCTATGAAAACCGGGCTTCGGGGGAAACTCCGCCGCGGGGCAGGCGCGGTGCCTCGGGGATGGCTCTGGGGCTGTGCAGCTCGCGGCTCCCCGGCGTTAGGCGCCCGCGCCCCCTCCCCCTGCGCCCGCCCCCGTCCCCACCCCCCTCCCGCGCCCATTCTCTGCCCGGCTTTGATCTCTGCTTAACAACAGTAACGTCACAGGGACTACAGGGGAGTTTTGTTGGAAGTTGCAAAGTCCTGGAGCCTCCAGAGGGCTGTCGGCGCAGCAGCAGCGAGCAGCAGCGTTCGCGGCGCTCCTGCGCGGGGCAGAGGAGGACGAGGGAGCGCGGGGCGGGCAGGAGGAGACCCAGCGCGCGCGCCGAGCCCGGAGCCCACCGCGTCCCCGGCCCCCGAGCAGAGCCGGCAGCATGGAACACCAACTCCTGTGCTGCGAGGTGGAGGCCATCCGCCGGGCGTACCCCGATTCCAACCTCCTCAACGACCGGGTGCTGCAGGCCATGCTCAAGGCCGAGGAGACCTGCGCGCCCTCCGTGTCCTACTTCAAGTGCGTGCAGAAGGAGGTCCTGCCGTCCATGCGCAAGATCGTGGCCACCTGGATGCTGGAGGTGCGTGGCCGCCCCGCAGGCGGCTCCTCTTTGAGACGTCCCCGCGACGTGTGGCCCAGCTTTCTTTGCCCTCTCCGCCCTGGCACCCCCAGCTAGGAAGTTTGCCGGAGTGCTGTTGGGAGTCGGTATTTCCCAAATAAATCGATAGCGTGGGTGGGTTTTGAACGAGGAAGCAATGGGGGTGGGGAGTTAGAAATTCCCTTTTCTTCGGGAGCGTGGTGGGGGGAGCGGTGGTCGGGCGAGTGGTGCCATCGGGGAAAGCCGGTGCCCGGAGCCCCCCAGTGGGCCCGAGGGTGCGGGTGGGCAGGCCGGGGGCCTTTCGTGGCCCCCCTCCTGGGCCGTCACCAATCAGCCCCCGCCTGCGCCCGAGTCTCCCTGCGCCTCTCCCGGCCGCGGCGGCCCGGAGCCGGCTGCTCGTGGGAGAGAGGGGGGTATAGATTTGGTTTTAAAAATTAATACCCATGTACACGTATGCACGGGCCGCCCGTGCCAGTATTATGCGCCATCTTTGTTCTTTTATTGCAAAGCAAAAGTGTTTATTAGTAATTGGGGGGAGGGTGGGGGCGGGGAGCCACCGGCAAGGCGCTTGGGCTGCCGCGCGGCGGGCGGGGAGGGGAGCGGGCACCGAGCGCCGGCAGGTTTGGGGGAACCCCGATCGGGAAGGGGGTCCCCTTTGTTCAAGCGGCGAGCCCCGGGGCGCCCCGCACGGCCAGTGTGGGCCGGAGAGCATGCCGGGCTGCAAGGTCGCGTGGCCCCCAAGACGCCCGGTATTGACCCCGTCTGTATGGGTGTGGGCTCGGGGGCTGCTGCCCAGAGCGAGCCGGGGGCCTGGGGCACATTTTCAGGTCTCCGGTGGGCGCCTGGGGGGCCGCAACTATTTTTAAATAATTTTTGAAAGTGCAGAGCGCTGCCCTGGCGAGAGGGAAACGGCGCCCGCGCCTAGGGGGAGGGGGGACCCCAAATTTGAATTCTTGGGGCTCTCCCTGGAGCCTGAAGCGAGCTCCCGAAGCCTGGTCTGGGTAAAGGACCGTCCGAGGGTCGTTTTCAGGTGATTTTTATGTAGCCAGTTATTTTTTTTATATTTTTAAATATTTTTTGAAAAGATGACGTCTGGGGAAATGCGGCGCGGCGGCCTGGGACGCCACCTTTGTGTCTCGCCCGCGCGGCGCCCAGCCCCGCGGCCCCGCACCCCATGTCGTGGCGGACCCGGGGCCAGGCGCGCTCCCGGACCCCCACGCGGGCCGGGGTCCCCGGGGGCTGGGCAGACCGCGCCACCGCGCGCGCCGCAGCCGTGCCGGCTCCCGTCCCGACCATGCCAGCCTACGCAGGGACTTTCCCTTTCAGTTTCGGGGTGGGTGGGAGCCGGGGACACGCACGGGAGGGCGCGCGTCAGCGGGAGCTTCTGCCACCCCCTGCCCCAGCCTTCTCCGCCCTCGGGAACCGGCCGCCCAGGGCGAGCGGGGTGACAGTGCCGGGTCGCCATGAAGGGGTCCTGCGCGTCCCGGCGGCGGCGGTCACAGCCCCCTCCCCCACCCCACCCCCGTGCCCCGACAGGTCTGCGAGGAGCAGAAGTGCGAGGAGGAGGTCTTCCCCTTGGCCATGAACTATCTGGACCGCTTCCTGTCGCTGGAGCCCGTGAAGAAGGGCCGCCTGCAGCTGCTGGGGGCCACCTGCATGTTCGTGGCTTCCAAGATGAAGGAGACCATCCCCCTGACGGCCGAGAAGCTGTGCATCTACACTGACAACTCCATCCGGCCCGAAGAGCTGCTGGTACCCGCGGGGTCCCCACCACCCCCAGGCGCCCCGTTAGCTGCAGGTGGCGGGGGTCCCGGCCCAGCACTGACAGACCCTCTTCCCCGGGGGAGGGGGGCACACCGCCCCGGGGCCCCTCTTGAAGGAGGAGGCGGCGGGGTCCCAGGCGCCCCCCGGCCTTCGCCGCCCCCCATCACTCTTTCGCTCTGGCTGGGACCACGTTTGCGCCCCGCGGCGTGGCTGGAAAGTGGGCGGCGCGCGCCCTCTAGCGGTGGTGGCGCGCGCGGGCGGCGCGCGCTAATTAATAAGGGCCTTTGCTTCCAGATGGTGGGAGGTCTTTTTGTCTCCACTTGCAAACAGTTGGCTTAATGAGCGGGAGGACAGCAGCCTTTTCACGCGGCACCTTCCCTGTTTTGATCTGAGATCGCGTGCTGCACCCCCCACCCCCACTTCCCCGACTCCTCGGCACCCCTCACCCCCGGCGCTGCAGCGCCAGCGGGGAGCTGGCATGGGCCGGGCTGACCCTTGGCTCCTCTCTGTCTCGTCCTTGCTCACCCGCGTCCCCAGCAAATGGAGCTGCTTCTGGTGAACAAGCTCAAGTGGAACCTGGCGGCCACCACCCCGCACGATTTCATCGAACACTTCCTCTCCAAGATGCCGGTGGCCGAGGACAGCAAGCAGCTCATCCGCAAGCACGCCCAGACGTTCGTGGCTCTGTGTGCCACAGGTAGGGTGGGGCCCGCGCCCACCGACCCTCCCCCAAGCGTCCCCAGGCCCCGAGGGTGCCCACGCAGATGCCCCGAGCCCAGAGCGCCTCGCTGGGCAGTTGCGCCCCGTTTCTCTGTCCCTGAGCCCGGCGCTCCCCGTCTGAAATGCTCCCCTGGTCCCCCCTCCTGCTCCCGGGAGCACCCCTCTTTCTCTGCCCCAGGGAGCAGAGGCGTTGGGTTGGCTCCTTTGTCTAGGAAGGCTGGACCAAGAGGGAGGTGTCGCCCTCTCCTGGGGTCCTGCTGCCGAGATTGGCCGCGGCCACCATCCCGTGCCTTGGTGTCCGCGTGCAGCTCCCCGGGCCGGGCAGGCCTGGCCGTGGCCGCTCCAGGCTGGAAGGGGTTTACCTTGGCGGCCCGGCCGGCCTCCTCCCCCACCCCACGGCCGGCCCTCCCCGTGTCCTCGAGGAGCCCGAGCTGCGGGGCCCCCCTCCCGGCCTCTGGGCTGGGCCACCTGCCAGGGGCGCCTACTGGGGTGGGGAGTCCCAGCCGGCCAGCAGGGCCTGCACCACGTGCTCCGTGCCGCGCGGGGGCGGGCGCAGAGGCGCGCTGCCGCCAAGGGCCCAGCGGGGGCGTCGCGCGGCACTGGGAAGGGCTTGGGAGCAGCCCGGGCTTGGCAGCGAGGGGCCCCGCCCGCCCTCCCACCAGCAGGGCTCCCCCCCCCAGGCCCCTCCCTGGCACTGTCTCAGCCCAGACTGCACAGGGCCTTCGGGAGCCCCGAGCCTGCCGACGGACACACAGCATGGCTACCTCTTCCCCGCAGCCTGCCCTGGTCGCTGGAGCTGACTCCCCTGGTGGGGGGCCCCACTCTCAGTAACTTGAGGCCCAGAAGAGGGGGTGACATCAAAGACGGGGGGGGGGGGGGGGGGCAGGGGGCAGACTCTTTAGCTTCCCCCAAAGGGCAGGGTCCCCAGACCTGGTGTCCGGTGGGGTCCCCATGGTTGTAGACCAGAGCTGGGGAGGTTCTGACCCCCCACTCCCCCTCCGCCCGCCTAAAGGCGCCAACCCTTTCTCTGAGTTCTTCCAAGCGAGGCGTGCAGGGAAATGGACGGAGCAGCCAAGGACATCGTGGGGCCAGATGGATTTGGGGGCGGGGGTGCCCTGCTCCCAGGCATGCCTGCCCCCAGCCCTGGCCCTGGGTGGGAGGGGGGGAGCCTCCTGCCGACCGTCTCCTGGGCCTCGGGGGGCTGAGCAGGGAGGCGTTCTCTGGCTGGGGTGCCTCTGAGGAGAGAGGCTCCGGAGACTTCCAGGCAGCCTTTTATGGAGCTGAAAGTGGTTTCAAAGAAATGGCAGAGCTCCTGGCGATAAAACCAGGAAGGGTTCTGGCACACCCCCCTTGCCCAGGAGGGCGCTGCTGGGCACGGAGCCCCCCTGGCACCCCTGGGAGGCAGCTGCTCTAACCTGCGGGGTGTGTTGCCAGTGTGGGGGGTGCGTGTGGTTTGGAGGGTGCCAGCAGGCTGAGACGGGGCGCTCGGCTGCCGTCGGTACATCGGGGAGCACCCCTGGCCCAGCCGAGGTGCAGCCGCGGCCCCAGTCCATCAGGGGTGTCGTTGGGGGGCGTGGCTCTAGGCACCCCAGCATATTCTGGGCTGCGACATTAACTCCAGGTGGGCCCGGGGAGGAGGGGCACCCGCTGGGGCTCTGCTCCTTCCAAAGCCCCGTCTGTGCTCACGTGACCGAGACACGGTCCCTCCCGTCTCGGCCGCTGTGTGTGTGCTCACGGGGCCTCTTGTCCTGCGGTAGGCGAGGGAGCCACGTCCCCGGCGGCGTTGGGACTGACTGTGTACTGGGGCTGGACGCCTTGGCGAGGGTCGGCCACGTCGCCCCCCTCCAGGGCGAGAGGCACGCCCGCCCGTGGCCGCCCCGCAGGTGTGGTGTCGGCGTGCGGCTCTGGTTCTGAGGGCTTCGTCCGTGGCCCCGGCTCTCGGCCTGGGTGGAATTGCGCCTGTTCAGAGGCTGGGCGGCCCCCCGCTAGGGACGTGCCCAGAAGCCGGCTCTGTCCCCCAGGTTGCCTGTTCTCTGGGCTTCGTGATGGGGATCCCTCCCTTGGTGCTCCTGCCCGAGCCCCCCTGTTTCTGGGCCCCTGGCAGGGCTGCAGGCAGCCAGCAAAGATGGCCCACTCCTGGGGGGCTTCAGCTGAGCCCAGAGGTGACCCCTGATTAAGAGGCTGGGATTGGGACACCCCTGTCCAAAATTCCCTGTTGAGGGCGACAAAAGGACAGTCCAGGGTGCTAGTCCGGGGCAGTGGGCCGCAACCCCTCTGTTTAAGGGTCATCTCCACCTCCTGGATGAGGGGGGCCCCAGGTCTGCTCACTGCTCTTGGAGGAAGGGCAGGTGGTCCTGACCATTAATGAGCTGGGGCGCTTCACCCCACAGATGGTGGTTTTGGGGTGGCCCTGTGTCAGGGAGCAGGCACACTGGTGGCTCCCGTGGGGAAGCTTGGGGTGGAGGTGGGCCCAGGCAGGGGCTGTGCCGGAGGGTCCCCAGGAAGCCAGCTGAGGGTGGGGAGAGGCTTCCTGAGCAAGGGCCCTTAGCTGGCAGGGGCAGGGCCAGGCCTCAGGTCGGGGCTGGAGCAGATGCTGCACCTCCCTGGGCCCCGGCTCGTGGTGGGAAAGGGGTGTGGAGCCCCCTTTTCTGGTCAGTTGTGCCCCTGGCTTGTCCAGCCTTCCAGAGGTGTCTGTATGGAAACCAAGCATTCGTCCCTAATTTGGGGGAGACGGTGAGTCACTGGAATTGTCACGTGGTGTCCATGGCCTGGATAAGGCCTTGCGCCAGCCAGGAGGATGGGGGGATGGGGGTCCTCACATTCCCCTTTTCCTCTGCCCACAGACGTGAAGTTCATTTCCAACCCGCCCTCCATGGTGGCCGCAGGCAGCGTGGTGGCTGCCGTGCAGGGCCTGCACCTGGGAAGCGCCAGCAGCTCCCTGTCCTACCACCGCCTCACTCGCTTCCTCTCCAAAGTGATCAAGTGCGACCCGGTAAGTGGCCATCCCTGGGGCCCCCGGCTCATCCACGGGACGTGCCCCCTACAGGCACCTGAACCAGGCTTGGGGACGGGGCAGCTGGGCTTCGCCCACTCCTTCGGGGGCGCCTCTGGAAACGGGCTTCTCACGTCCCCCTGGGGTTGGCAGGAGCAGGCAGGGGCCGCCAACCCTTCCCTGGGTCAGTGACCCCTGTCCTGATGGTGTGAGAAGTCGGGGGCCCGCTAGAGCTTTGTTTGGGCGACAATGCGGATGGACAATAAATAGAGGCTTTTGAAGGGACTCGGTCTCGAGGGACCCGGCAGCGGAGTCAGACAGACAACCTTGTTCAACCTCCCAGTCCGCTGGCTCTTCGAAATGCATTGTCTTATTCTCAGTTCTTTCCTTTTTTAAAAGGCAGAATTAAAATGACAATTACAAGGGTTTGTGGCATTTACCAAATTAGCCCAGAGAGGTTGGGGGGTCAGGGGTCAGCCTCAGGACTGACTCGACCCCCAGGCTCAGGTCCAGGGGGCCCTGCCGAGGCCGCCCTGAGGTGGTCTAGCCCAGAGCCCCTGGGTGGGGATCCCAACTGGAATTCCACCTCCCAGTGATTTGCAGGGAAGGGAGGGGGAAGCTGTGGAGGGTGGAGGGCTCAGCTGCTGGGGTTTCTGGTGCAGCCCCTGGAGGTGGGGACCCTCCCCCACACTAGTCTCAGGGTTTGGGGAGAGTGGCCCGGGGTGCCAGAAATGCCGAGGCCTGGCCAAGCCCAGCAAGGAGGTGGTCCAGGAGATGAGTCCTCAGCCCCAGGGAGCTCTGCGTGGCACTTTAATTTCAAACACCACATCCTTAGGGAAACCCTTGGTTTCCCCCAAGGACAGCACGGCCGCTCCAGCCTGCTCAGCCCTGACAAAGTGCTGTCTGCTGACACGGCAGGAAATGACTGCATCACCCCCCACCTCGGTAGGTTCTGTTTCAGTCAGATCTGAAGTGAAATGCCATGCAGCTGACATGCGGGAGAACTTAACCAAGGCTGAAATTGGTTTGCCTGGTTCTCCAGTGGAGGACAGAGCCCAGCCCAGACTCGGAAAAGCCGCCGGCGGCGCAGGCGACCTCAGCCATTGCTTTGGCCGCAAGCGCATCTTCCTTAGCGTGGGTGGGTTTTGCCTGCTGGGTGTCAGGGCTTCCCCAGAGCCCGCCAGGCCCCCAGCTGCTTGGGGTGCAGAGGGGCAGGCACTGCGGGCCACAGCTGCCTCCCCCTGCCCTGGGCACATGGCATGGCCCTTGGCCACCTTTGCCCACGTTCACGCCGGGCCGTCCAGGCATCCACAAAGGACGGGGAACGGCCAAGGGCCTGTCCTCGGTGGTCGTCTTTGGTGGAGGGGGAGAGGGTGCCGTATTCTCACCCAGAGGATCTGGAAGCCCTGCTGAGCCTGTGGGCCGTGAGGGAGTCGGCCAGGCCCAGTCTGGGGCTGCCAGGTGCCTTCCCAGGCAGAGTGGGGGCAAATGACAGCGTGGACGGACCTGGGGGCCCGGGTCTCACCGGGCAAGGCTGCTGGTCTGTGGGGTCACGAGTAAACAGCCATTCCTGAGAACCGGAGGCAAAGAGTGTGACTGCCAGGCCTCGGGACTGGAGCCCCGGTGGCATCAGCTCGTCTGCGACCCGTTCCTCGTCCGTGAAGTGGGGACGGCTGCCCTTCTTCTTCGCTTGCCGTGTTGCCTCCTTACGAAAAGCGTCAGTTAAGGCTCCCTGTGAAGGCAGAGAGCTCCAGGAATATGGGCAACTCCGTGGATTCGCACAGCTGCCCCTCTGGCCTGGGCCGCTTCTGGTGGGCAGTGTCTTTTCCTGTCCGTCCACTTGGGAACTCAGCAGGTGCACTTCTCCAGACTCTGCTGGGTTCTAGGAGGCCACCTGGCAGCAAGCAGCAGCTCAGAGCCGCCCCTTGTGGGCTCAGACAGAGGCCCCTGGGTGCTGGGACCCCGTTGGAAATGCAGTGTGGTCTCTACCCAGGGGAAACCTTACCGCAGGGGCTTGAGCCCAGCAGGGCTGGCATTTCTAGCGCATTCTGTCTCCTGAGCGTCTGCTTTCCACACTGGCCCCGTCCAGTGGCGGACGCAGGCACTGCAGCCGTGTCGGGGTGAGAGGCCGAGTGGGAGCTGGAGGGGCTGTGGCTGGTGCCAGGGGCTTCCAGGCCCGAGAATGGGGCGCCTCCGGGGGCTTGGGCAGGCAGCGGAGGTGCAGGGTGGGCGACTGGCATTTGGGAGAGGCGGCCTGCTGGAAGGCAGGCCTTTGGTCCTGGGCTGGGGGCTGCTGGGGGCCTCGTGACCCAGCCTTTCATTCCTGGGTTTGGGGAAGCAGCTCCCACGTCTTCCTTCGCGGGCAGGGGGCGGGTTTTGGTTTCACCTTGCCCTTATAAAACTCTTCCCCAGTGGCTGGTATCTGGGGGGGAGGCCCGGGGCAGGCGGCCCCTCACGCCCGCCTCGGCGCCCCCACCCCTGTCTCGCCCAGGACTGCCTCCGCGCCTGCCAGGAGCAGATCGAGGCCCTGCTGGAGGCGAGCCTGCGCCAGGCACGGCAGAGCTTGGACCCCAAGGCCACGGAGGAGGAGGAGGAGGAGGAGGAAGAGGAGGAGGTGGACTTGTCCTGCACACCCACCGACGTGCGTGACGTGAGCATCTGAGGGTGCCGGGTGGGCGCCCCCCCCCCGCTGGTGTCCAAGAGCAGTGACCAGCACGGCGATGACAAGGGGGCGCCCCCGCCCCCGGGAAAGGAGTCTGCCAGGTGCTCCCCGGCCAAACCGCACTACGCCAGGGGACACTCTGCTACCAGAAGGGAAAGCTTCATCCTTCTTCTTGTTGTTTTTTCCTCTGCTCTTTGTCCTTTCCATCTATGACTTAATAAGCAAAAGAGAAAAATTACTCCCAGAAAACTGTCTTTAGGGAGAAAAAAAAAAAAAAAAAAGGAAAAATAGTATTTGCGTAACCCTAAGTTGGGGGGTGGGGGTTGTGCTACAAAAATAGAGGGTTTTTATACCCCAATAATCAACTAGTTTTTATATTAATGTTTGTGCCTCTGTGTTATTAGACTAGAATAAGCATTAACACAAAGGAAGCGTCTCCAGGGCAGGATTAGATTAGATTTGATTAAGTGATTTTTTTTTTTTTTTAAAAAAGGCATAAAAACATTAAAAAAAGAAAAATCCAACAAACCCTTTTTAAAGTAGAAGAGGGTTTTAGATAGAAAATCATGCTCTTGTGCTTTCCCTGAACTGCACGGCTTTGACGCTGTTTGGAACCTGTATCTTGCTTGCTGGTGTGTGTAGCCACTTTATAATGCATTTGTTTGTGCTCATTTGAATTTTTAGGTAGAGTGTGTCACCTCTTCACCTTAGCAGTGGTTGCTGTGAGCCCCAATTAGGGTAGTGTAGAGTTTGGCATCGTGGCGAGCGCATCCTTTTTAGGCGAAAGCCAGCTCCTCCCACCATACGCTACTTAGAAAGAAAACAGAATAGCAAGGTAATATATTCTATTTTTATAATCTTCTTATTTTTGTAGTTAACCTGCTTATGAAACGCTGGTTTTTCACCCAAACAGACTTGCAGCCTGCACCCATGTGAGTTAATTCCATAGCTCCTTTTTTTTTTTAATTTCCCTCAATATTCTAAAAACCATTCCATTTCAAAGCACTTTCGGTCCAGTAGTAGCTCTAGGAAATGTCTTTGCTTATCTCCTGGCGGGGCGGGGGAAGGGACAATTTTTTTATTAATGGAATGGTTTGGGAATAGTCACATACTGTGTGCAAGGAGGATTGCAAAGCCAAGGGCATGTCAGTACGGGGTTAGTGAAAGGGGATAATTTTGAAGGCTACGGTCCATTCAGGAGAGAAAATTTTGCATTCTCACATTGCCAGAATCTTGTTTCTTTCCTTTCCTGTAGAAAAGCTGAAATTTAGAAATCCTTTGGTGCCAACTGGTGTTTGAAAGTAGGGCCTTAAAGGTTTACCTAGACAACACGTAGTTTAAGGATTATCTTTAGATGTTTTACAACTGAAGGTTTTAAACACTAAAAATATATAATTTATAGTTAAGGCTAAAAAGAATATTTATTGCAGAGGATGTTTGTAAGGCCAGTATGATTTATAAAGTAACACAGTCTCCCCTGGATTGAAAAATACACAGAAATCTTTCTGCCTTTTGACATGGTTTGTAAAAGATAGTCTTTTTTATAGACGAAGAAGAAGACAAAAATAAGGAAAAACACACCAAAACATGGATTTGCCCTGTTTGGCATTTCTCAAAGACATCAGTTCCATGGAAAATTTAGAGTATTTAATACAGGTTCAGTTCTGAGATTCTTTATCCCCGCTCCCCTCCTTTTTGAGAGAAATTTAGCAACAGATTGCACATCTTGGCTCTGTACTTTTTGTAATTTTCATTTAGGAAGTGTTGAAGGGAAGTGAGGAGAGAGTTGGAGAGAGCAGGTGAGGGTGTGGGCGAGCGGAGAGGGGACGCTGCTGTCGAGGTGACCGCGTGGAGAGGCAGGCTGCAGCCCGGTTTTCTTACTGTGCTGCTGGCTATGATTTCCCGGCACGGTTTGGAAACAAATTCACACGCTTCTCTGTATCTGTTTCACGTTGTTTTGCTGCTATTGGAGGATCAGTTTTTTTGTTTTACAATGTCATATACTGCCATGTTCTAGGATTTTAATTTTTTCATAGGAAATTGTATTACGGATGCCAATTCTTTGTTTTTGTAGATTTTTTTTTTTTTAATGTGATCAATTTTGACGTAATGTGATTACTGCTCTATTCCAAAAAAAGGCTCCTGTCTCACAATACCTCATGCTTCACTTAGCCACCTGTGTGCAGGGGCAGGCCCAGGGGCTCGGGTTCTGCTGGCCCGTGGCCTCCGGCCGCGGCTCGGAAACGTTCGTCACGCAGGCGTCGCCGCAGGCCGCGCTGCCCCGTTTCCTCTCCCTGCCGGTTGCCCTGGCCTGTCCGTCTGATCTGAGGCTTCTCATCACACTCGTCGTCAAGCTGTATCGTTCTTTGCGTTTAGCTGCGAGCCTGCATCGATACATACATAGCCCGTGCGTCCTGCGTGCCGCCATGGTGCTGTGTGCCCGGCACTCGGTCACTTGGGCGGCCGGGCTCTTCTGGAATTCGTTGCATTCGGGGCATCACCATCTGTTATGTCCTGGTGTTCTGTTTCGTTCACTACAGCAAAGCGCTGCCTTAAAGAGACTCAATCTCACCAAGGCCAGCTAGCGGCCCCGTGTGCCCGAGCCCGCCGGCTCCACTGCCGAACCCAAAGGATGTGCCCTGTCTGTGCGCTCGGGGGCCGTGGCAGGCCCAGGGCGTCCCCACCACAGAGCTCTGCTTGTGCTTACCTCAGAAACCACTACAGCTGTGGCGTCCGTGTCCGAACCAAACCGGGAGCCTTGCGGGGCGGCGTGTCCAGGGGGGGCGAGCTGGAGCGGGCGGCTTTGGCCCGCAGTCTGCAGGGCCTGGGCATTTGTTGCGGTGGTGGCAGCACTGCCAGGCTCCCATGGGCACTGCTCCCCGCCACGGACAGGTCACCGGCATGTTTCCAGCAGAAAACAATACATGGAAAGTCTAGAATAAAATTGGTAAAACCACAGTGCAGTGGCCTGCCTGCCTGTCTGTCCGCGGTCTGGGTCTTTCTCTGCTGAGTGGCATCCCTGGCCTCCACCCTCTGGGTACCGGCACCCTCCCCCGGTATGATGACCAGGAGGGTCTCGGCCATCACCGACCCCCCCAGGGTGGGGGGGGTCACTGGCTGAGAACTGCTCTGAGAATGAACATCTGAGGCGCCCCATGCTTGGGGGTGGGGAGAGGGCCCGCTGGGACCCCTGGCAGGTGCTCAGAAGAGATGGGAATGGATGAGCCCGCCTCAGCCACGTGAGACAGCCCCACCTACCCGCCCCTACCTTTACCGGTAGCCCCCCCACCCCGGGGTTATTTGCAGATAGAAGAATAAATAGAGGGAGCGTGGGCGAATCCCTCCTGGCGCAAACTGCTGTTTGCTCTGGGTGAATCACAATCCTGGTGCATGGCCAAATCTGAGGGCCGGCAACTTGGGAGGCCTCGTGTCACATTTGTGACACCTGACGTCAGGTGCACACAGCGGAGCTGGTTTCTAGGCCCCAGGGTGGAGGGCAATGGTCAGCGCCCTGGGAAGGTGGCAGCAGACCGGGGCCCCAGCTCACCGGGCTCCCAGCTCTGGGCCTCTTCTAGGGCCCTGGGGTTCCTGTCCCTGCAGGTGAGTTCAGGATGCAGGGCACAGCTCGTTAGCCTTTGAAGCACCCACTGTCTCCCTGCCCTGCTCTGGAGGGGCCTCTGGTGACCACGTGGGTGAGACGAGAGCGACGGGTTGTGTCTGTTCTTGGAGGGTGCTTGCACTTCCTGGAGGCTGGAGCATGGAGCCTCTGGCCTCTGGCTACTCCAGGTTGGGGGGTTAGAGTGGGGGGGAGGGGCCTGCCCCCAGTGGCCTAACAGGTGCTCAAGGGTCCTGCGAGACCACCTTGCTAGCTGGTAGCCCTGCAGGCAGGCCCGGCTCTGCGTCCCTGTGTCCAGGGCTGGGGGGCAGAGGGGCAGGGCGAGGTCATCAGATGCCAGTGGCCACAGCCGTGCAGGGTTCTGTGATGACCAGGGCGCACCTGGAAGAGGGGCTTCGGGGTGCTCGGGAGAGCAGTCTGCCCACATGGGGTTCAACCAGTGGGGGTGAGGGGCTGTGGGGATCACTGTTTGCTTTAAATGGGGGGCAGTTGTGTGAGGCTATAGGTAGAGCAACTTTAGGCTTACGGAGTGGGCTTTTTGTTCTTAATTTTTTAACTTTTTGTTTTGAAATAATTTCAAACTTGGGATATAGCAAAAGTAATACAAGACCCATATGGAGAACTCGAACGTGCCCCCCCCACCATGCCCAGATCCTCCAGTTTTAACGCTGTGCCCCACTTGTTACAGCATCCTATCTAGCTGCATGTCTGTCCGCACTCTAAACATTTCAGAGTAGGTTGTAGACATCATGCTCCTTTACCACGTCCTACTGCCCAGTACGTTTCCTAAGAACAAGGATATTCACATATGCAACCCCCTGAAGTACAGTTTTCAAGTTCAAGAACTTGAATGCCGACATAAAAATTAGTCTATATTCCAATTTTTTTCAGTTGTCCCAATAACGCCCACTTGGGCATTTTCTCTTCCATTATCAGATCCAGTCTAGGTCCATGCATTGTACTTCACTGTCATTGTCTCTTTAGTCCCCTCTCTCATTTCAATTGTGGAAAAAGCTGTACAGTATAAACTTTCCCACCTCAGCCTCTCCCAAGCGTACAGTTCCGTGGGAGTCCTCACCCTCACAATGTTGTGCTGCCCTTTCCACCACCCGTTACCCCATGGAGACTCCTCAGCCCTCAGGAACCCGTACTCTACAGCTTTGCATTTTCAAGGTGTTTCATACAAGCGGAATCATACAATGTGCTTTTGTGTCTGACATTTCACTCTTCAAAGTTCATCCATTTGTGTCAGAGCTTCATGCTTTTTTATGGCTGAATAATATTCCACCGTATGGACAGACCACATTTGGTCTTCCATTCGCCTGTCCATGGACCCTTGGGCTGCTCCCACCTTTTGGCTATTGTGAATAATGCTGCGATGAACATCAGTGCACAAATATCTGCTTGAATCCCTGCTTTCAGTTCTTCTGGAAATATACCCAGAAGTGGGACTACTGGATTATATGTTAATTTTACATTTAACCTTCTGAGAAACCAACAAACTCCCTTCCAAGGTGGCTGAACCATTTTATATTCCCGCCAGCAATGCAGGAGGGTTCCGCGCTCTCCACAGCCTTGCCAGGGCCTGGTTTCCATTTCACTAACAGCAGCCTTCTTAGTGGGTGAGGTGCTCTGAATTTAAGGTGGATGACACCGTCTATGTGTAGCCTGATGGGTTTGACACCTTCAAGGGGCAGAAATGCATTGACTAGGAGAGAGAGTTGACGCGTGGGGGGCAGAGGTGGGGGCTTCGAGAACAGGGGAGCAAGGGACGGGAGGGCTGAACCTCTGGGCACACATCGGGCAGGGCGGGCTGCGAGAGGTGCAGCCCTGGGCACAGGAGGCTCCACAACCAGAAGTGCCAGAGAAGATTCAGGACACAAGAAGAGCTTCTCCCTGCTGCCGAGCCTCTCCCTGCTGCCACCCTCTCCCCAGCCTCGCAGCTGCTCAGAGGACCCCACTCCCGGGCCAGTCCCCCTGCATCCACGCCGTCTACCCACTCTCCACCCCTGCCCAGGACCCTGCTGGGGCTGCCTCTCTCCTTCTGGCTGGGGCCCAGGGCCCCTTCCCCGCCATCTCTCCCAGGCTTGTGGCCATCTCAAGCTTCCAGTTCTTTCCTTACCCACTATGCCGGCCTGAAATGACCTCCATTTCTGCTTGTTCCTCAGTGCCCAGTGCCTCTGGGGCATCCCTGCTCACTGCCTCACACCCTCTCCCCTGCCCACCCAGCTGTGAGCGCCTCATGGCTGGATGTCGCCGGCATTCTCCTCTGGGTGCTGAGGAAATGGGAGCCGGGTGGGCAGGAGTCTGCCCCACGGTGGGCTCCAAGAGGCCTCGCTTGGCTGAGTGGCAGAGGACAGCCCTGCCTGGCCTGGGACACCGGGACTGACCCGCTGGTCTGAGAACGAGGGGCAACCCCAGAGTCAAGGCAGCAAGGCCTCAGTGCCAGGGCGGGTGCCAGGCAGAGCCGGTGCAGAGGCCTTGGCTGGGGGGCCCTGTGCCCTGTGCCCTGTTGGGAAGGATGAGCAGGACCTAGCAGGAGAGAGCAGGGACCAGGGGAAACAGCGCCAAGGTGGGCAGCGCCCGAGGCCCTTGGTGGGCAGCCAAGGAGAAACAGGCAGGCCGCCAGCCTCCGGCACCCTCGAGCCCACCCAAGACCTTCCTCAAAGCAGCACCTCAGGAGCCCCCAGGAAGCAGGGCCAGGGCCTCGCTGGGGCTGCCGGAGCCCACCCCTCGCTGACCGGCTTTCAGGCACATTCTCCTGCCTGTTGTTGTGGAGGTCACCCCGCACCCCAGATAACCTTCTTGTTGGCACAACCAGTGTCCAGAACTGGACGGCTGCGGCGTGGCTGGTGGGGGTACATCTATGTGCGGGACAGGGTGGGGGGCACGCCTGTGCGGGGGTAGGGGGTGGTGGCGAGGGGCGGGCATCCCACACACTGGGCAGGCCTCTGCGCACACAGCTCTGTCATCCCAGGAATGTCTCTTTTGGAGAGGCCGGGCAGGCGGAGGGAAGAAAGCACAGGAACCCTAATCCATTCCTGCAGCCCCCCTGCCCACCTGGTCTTGAGGACCACACCAGGGGCACAGTCACTGCACCCACCACGGCGCACGGAGTGGGGGGCGGTGAGAACAGAGGTCTCCAGGCAGAGGTGGAGACTTCACCCAAGCGGCTGAGAGGGATCTGAGCAGGGCGGTCACTCCAGCAGGGCAAGCGCCCATCAACTTCCCCTCATTTCATCGTCAGGGACAGGACAGCTGCATTTACTGAGCACCTGCACTTTACCAGGCATTGAGCTAGTGCTGGACATGCAGCGCCTCCCTCAGGCTGAGGAGCTGCAGGTGAGCGAGACAGCTTGGCGCCTGCCCTCCTGGTAAAGGGATGGCCATCCCCATCTTCTAGATTAAGGGCTTTAAAGGGCCAGCTTTGCAGCCAAATGGCTTCTGCCACAGCTACTCACCTCTGCCCTTGCAGCACAAAGCAGCCACAGACAACGTGTAAACCAAAGTGTGTGACTCCGTGCCAATAAAACTTTATTTACAGAAACAAGCGTAGGCCGGATCTGGTGCCCCCTGTTGTAGAAGAGAAAACTGAGGCAAAGAGAGAAGTAACTGAGCCAGGATCCCGCTGTGAGGATGTGGCTGAGCCAGGACCGGAGGCCAGGTTGGGGTCTCCCAAGCCTGCACTCCTGCTGTTTGGCTTGGCTACCTCACAGAGAAGGGCATGAGGTCTTCAAGAATGAACTTGAAACAGGAAATGCATGAAGTCTGAGCACAGAGGTGCCTGAATGCCACTGCCCATTCTTTTTTTTTTTTTTTTTTGGCTTTTATAAAGGGTTATTTGGGGTAGACGCTTACAGTTACCAGGCCATAAAGCGTAAGTTTCTTCCGTCACCAAATTCTATTGCCACGTGCTGGGGCAGGATGGCTGCCGACATCTGCCAAGAGTTCAGGCTTCCTGGGTTCCTCTCTTCCCAGGGCTTACTTCTCTCCACAAAGCCAGCTGTAGACAGGTGAACAGCTTCTTTTCCTGGGGCCTTTTCTCTTTCCTTACGACCAAGCTCCTCTGTATGCTTCTTTCTCTGGGGCTCCAGCTCAAAAACTACCCCCACCACCCATTCTTGTTTCTTCCTAAAGTGGACAGGCCTTGGTTTCCTTCTGATCCCGCCTCCTGGTGTCAACAGCACCTGGGGAACCACCATTCCCAATTCTGCTAGGAACAGGCCCTGATTAACTCGAACCAGACAGCATGTTCTATGTCCCTGGCAGGAGTGGCAGGTTCAAGGATGGGGTGAAATCTAACCAGGGCCAACAAGGCTCGAGGACATGTTTGCTGGAGCCTCTGGAAGGGAGCATTCCCCTCTCTTCCTGAGGCTCCTGGGCAGTGGAGACTAAGCGGGGGGGACTGGCCGCCCTGAGAGAGCAGCGGGGCGACGGGGCCCAGGACAAGCTGCCGGACCCATTCTCCCCTGAAGCCGGCTGTCAGCTATCCCACGAGCCAATCGCTGTCCTTTCTTGCTTACGTTTGATAGGGGTTTGCCGTCACTCCTTGTCAGAGATCCCTGGCTGCTGGAGCTCGCAGGCTTCCCGCCTTCTCGAGATTTGACGTGTATTGCCAATCTTAACAGTGGGAGCTGTTGGCAAAGCCACCAAGTCTCATGCACCCGTCAGCTCAGTGGGGAGCCCTCAGGGTCAGTGAGTGACCCATCCTGCGGCCCTGCTGCCTACACCACACAGCCCCAGAGGCCCGGGGGATGAAGCCCTTGGCGCCCCTGGGCCAGGCCTGCTTCACGGCACGTGGGCGCAGCACGGCCGTCGGATGTGACCAGGTGGACTTGGGGAGGCTGCCTGGCCGCGCCCGTCTCCCCAGTCCTGAGATGTGAGGGCGCCAGCGCCTGCAGGGAGGGGCTCCCAGGTGACGGCCCTTTGCCGGCTCACCAGCAGATCCTGCCTCTGGCCCGTTTGGAGCCAGCCGGCCCCCCAGAAGGCAGCAGCCTGTCGGGAAGGGTGCCACCTGGGCTACCCGCACCTTGAGACGGCAGCAGCCTCCCGAGGCGTCCGCCCCTTGCCACCTCTCCTCAGCAGCGGCTGACCAGGGGAGCAGAGCAAAGCCCCGGGGAAGCCTCCTGCCCGCCGTGCATGGGGGTCTGGAGCAGGTGCCCAGTGCCCTCTGCGGGAAAGGGGCCTGCCCGAGCTCTCGACGCGCGCGCCCTGCTCTCAGGGGAGCACGCCTGCTGGAGAGAGCAGGTGTTCAATGAATCCTGTGAAAGGATGGCTGCAGTGCCCTTGGCCAGGCCCCTAGTCTGACAGGCTCCCCCAGCACCCCACTCTCAGCGGGCAGAAAGTGGTAGAAACGAGGACCGTGCGCTCATCGTCAGCTAAGGCAGCAACCCGGCCCCTGTGCCCCATTGCCCGGCACATATGGTAACAAATGGGGGCCACTGAGGGGCAGCCTGGCCATGCCAGGGAGGAAAGAGAGCTCTGGAAAGCTTCTGAGCAAGGAGTTGACTCTTGCTCTTGGGAAATGGATCAGACGGGCCCGAGATGAGCCTCCTTGCTGTGCCGGGGCAAGTCCCCCCACTTTTGGGGCTGGAATGGGGTTCCTCACCTGTAAACAAACACTGAACACTGCACCTGGTTTTTCTCCATCAGTCATCAGAGCTCAGGGCCTGGACCTGAGTCGCAAATCAGTTCCTCGCATCATTCATTCATGACCAGGGTAACTGGGGAGTGATGTCAGCAGAGGACATTGGTGCTTCAGGAGGGGTGGAAGACAACTGGCCACGTGTGTGAGGGGCAAGCGTTGGCTGGGAGTGGGGTGCGGGGAGGACGAGCTGCAGCTGCTGGTCAGTGGCTGGGGCCAGGCCAGCAGGACCCAATCGTTTCCCAAATGCCACGGGGAACCCTCCTCTAACAGCAAGGGCTCCGATGCGGTGCCAATGAGTCACGCAGACAACAATGACAGAAAGCGTGCTGGTGGCTGATGGGGTGGCGCCTTCCTCCAAACACGCTAGAGTAAGGAATGCGGTGGCTGGACGTGGCATGCTGATAAACAGGCCTAGCCTTCTGCTATAAAACGTGATTTATTTTGTCATCCAATTACAAAAATAAGACGTTATCGTTGCAGGTAACTTAGAAAACAAAAGCCCACTGAGGCGAGCGAGAGCAAACCCGTGCTCCCACCACCCAGCTCATGAGCCGCACGTCACATCGGGCAGACACGACTGAAGGCAGCGTGCCAGGCCCGCGTGCTCGGCTGGGGCTGAGACGAGGCTGAAGGGGGCACACATGCTTGGGGTCGGGAGGAACATGCCCAAGTCCTGTCCTTCAGAACCTCTGCATTCCTCGCCCCTGGCACACCTGTGAGGCCACCTGAAGGCAATGGAAGTAAATGCCCGTTGTTCCGGCCCCGGCAGTGATTCTCAACTGCTCTGCTCCTAATCAGTTCTCCTAGCGCCAGAGGCACATCCCAACCCACAGCCACCCCCCACGACGTCCTGGGAGGATTTTAAAACAGAAACTGGAGTGGAGGCAAGGCAATCCCTTAGTCACGTCACGGCTGTCAGATCTGCCCTCCGGGCAGGAGGGGTGCCAAGACCTGCCCGTCACCCTGGGCACGCCCCCGGGAGGGGCATCCCATGTGCCTGAGACCCCTGGAACTCAGGGCCGACTGACCATCTGTCTCACCCAGGCCTCACTGCTGCTGTAAGAACTCACACTGAAAGGGGGAGCCGTGTCCTGGACACCAGGCTCAGAAGCTTTTGTGTATGTAACAGCGACTTGACGCTGGGCCTCTGTTTAAAGTATTTTCCCTTTAACCGTTGTTTTAAAGCAGCTTTATTGCGACCTATCCACATAGCACAGTCCCCCTGAAATGCTCCCTCAAGGGCTTTTGGTACGAAGCTGCAAAACCCAGCCCCACCTGGAGGGGGGTGCGAGGCGCGTTCTCAGGCTCCCCTGGGACCGGTCCAGCCCCACTTCCTATATAAACCAGCCACAGTGGACGCCCCGGAGCACCACGAAGCACGGCAGGAACCCAGGGCAGGGAGCCCCAACTCTGCGCTGTGACAACCTGGACATTTCAGAGGCGGCGGCACATCGGGGCAGCTGGACACGGGGGCTTGGGGACTGCAGATCCCAGCTCGCAACGCGGGCCCTTGGACCAGTCAATGCCTCTGGGACTCAGTGTCTCATCTGTAAAACGGGAGTAATCCCCACGGCATTGGCCACTGCAGGGATGACATCAAACCTGGGGAGCACATAGCGCAGTGCCTGGCAGCGTGTCACAGCAACCACCAGGATTCCCATTAACTCACTTCCCATCAACCCCACCCCTCTCATTTCTGAGTGCTGAGTCCAGCTGGGTGGTAATGCTTCCCAGAACCTTGCCTGGTCTAGAACCAGCCAGGCCTGCTCTGCTGGACAGGGCCAGGAAGCCAACAGAGCATGGACCAGCAGCACCCACAGAGCCCCAAGGACAGGCTCGTGTCGAGAGACCCCGAGGTGCACGGGGTGACACGGGCTGAGAACGTCACGGGAGGAAGCCCTTTACCGGGCCAGCCCGGAACCCTCCCTGCAGAACAACAAATGCCCCATCACTGTTTTGCCTTTAATCACATTTTTAAACACCTAATATATGAACATCTGTTCCTTGATGTTGTGTCTTTGTTCATCTGTCGTCCTCAAAATGACAGTCCAGAACCTTCCGCGCTCATTTTAAAGTCCGGCTGAACATTGAGTAATGAACAAAGCTGAAAAACACAAAAGAAGAAGAAGAAGAAGAAAAAAAGATGGTATTTTAAAATCTTGCTTATTTTTACTCACAAATTAGAACCTACCTCTAGCAGCAGCTTTTCTTGTCCCTTGTGCTCTAACCCTGTCCTCTGGACTGTTCGGTTTGTCTGCGTTGGGACACGAGCCTTACTCGCTTCACTGACCACTGACATGGCGCACACAGCCCAGAGGACCTGGGCACAGCAAACCCCAAGGGGCCAGGCAGCTCCATCTCGGAAGGCTCAGGCCAGGCACGCCTACCTGCTTAAATTTTCCTCGAATCCTGTCCAAGTCTTCGTGAAGCTTGTCATAAGTAGGGTCACCGTAAGGGAACTTCTGAATCATCCCCATCAAGGACTCTAAGGCCTTCATCTTTCTGCTGTGAGCACAGAAAGAAAGACATTAGTGCTTCACACACAGCAGGCTCAGCTTGTGCACAGCTATGCCGACCACGTACTTAAAAGCCACGGGTGCCCCAGTTCCTAAGCCGGCGATTCGTTTTGTTCACTGCGCTAAGTAACACTTATCTACCTAGCAACGTGCGTTTGTCCACACCCAGTCCCCAGCATCGCAGGTGGCTCCAGCTTAGGCAGGTTCCAGCTGCAGCCCCGGAGCTGGGCTACTGCGGCCTCCCAAAACGAGCAAGCAGCGCCAGCTCTCCAGGTCACCAGCAGGGAAACCGACAAAGGAGGCAGAGGGCGCAGGGGCAGAACAAGCCAACTCTGGATCTGGGGGTTTTCCAGGACTTAGACACTCCTTGCTCACAGCCTTTGGGAGGTCAGCTGCAGGCAAACCAGGACGCCCCTCCCTCCAAGGGGCAGGAGTCAGCCTACGGAGTGTGACTTGGTTCCCCTGCCAGGGGAGACCAAGCGCTGTGCCGGGACAGGCGTCGTTCGACAGAATGGACCCGTGCCCAGGAGCTGGGCCACTTGCGTGAGGCCCCTGGCAAGGCCTCCAGCTACCTGCCTCCTCTGAGCCTCAGTGTCCCCATCTGTAAAATGGCGAGTAACAGCTGCCTCCCGGGACTGCAGGGGGTTGGGGCAGCTCTGCAGAGCCAGGAACCTGGTGCAGAGCAGGTGCTCAGCCAAGGTCAGGCCCCAGCTTCCACCCCACCCTGCAGACCTGGGCTCGTATCAGTGACTTGAAAGCGGCCCAGGTGGGTGCACACCTGGGCGGGGCTGGGGTCTTAGTGAAACACAAGTGGTCCTGCCGAGCTCCCCTCCCTTCAACCAAACCTGCCCATCTGCCCAGCCAAGACAGGAGAGTTCTAGATATTTGATTAATGGGATGTTTCTTTTTTTAGTTAGCGAAGTTGTGGGTTTACAGAAAATTCAGGCGTAAATAACTGGGTTCCCTTATGCCACTCTTATTATCAACATCTTGCATCAGTGTGGTATGGATAAGGGGAATTTTTTCTTTTTTTGAGGAGTTGTGAGTTAATAGAACGGTCATGCATACCATACAGGATTCCCATACACTGCCCCATCACCAACACCTTACACTGTTGTGACACGTTTGTTACAAACGATGAAATAACATCATCACAATATTACTGCCATCTACAGTCCACAGCTTATATTTGGTGCATTTTCCCCACAAACCATCCTATTAACTAACACCTTATATTAGTATATTTGTTATAGTTCACAAGAGAACGTTCTCCTATTTGGACTGTTAACCACAGTCCATCATTCACCACAAAGCTCCGTTACTCGATCCCCTGCCTTGTACAATCCATCCGAAGTGTACACTCAGTGGCTCTCAGTTTTATCACAGTTGTGCTGTCTGCCATCAGCCCAGTCCATTCATTTCAGAACGTTTTCATTAATCCAAAATGGAAAATGCCATGCCCCTTAAATCCCCCATAATCGACCCACAGCACTGACGTAGCACCTTCTTGGCCATTGCTGTAAAATATTACATTACTGTTAACCATAGTCTATATGTTACATTAGTTGCATTTTTCCTCTGTATCTCCAGATTATTAACACCTTGTGATAGAACATTCTTGTGTTTGTACAACTAACGACAATCATCTACCATGAAAATCGCTGTTTTATTTTATCCATTTAAACCCCACCCCCATTTGCTGTCCGTGCCCATTCCCTGGGCAATTCTCTGTGTCTGTTTCCTGCCCTCTCTTCTCATCCTTCTCTTCCAGTCTTCCCCGGGATTTGATCCTGGGACCTCTGATGTAGGAGAGAGGCGTTCTGCCACCTGCGCCACCTCAGTTCCTGGCTTTTTTGGTGCATCTCATCCTGGCTCTCCCGTGTCTCTCTCCCGTTATGTCATCATCTTGCTGCATGGCTCGGTGGGGCCTGGCGGCACACCCGCGCACAGAACCCGGCGGCTCACGCACCTTCTATTTAAATATGTATTTTAAATTTTACTGGGAGGTCGGAGAGATCAAACCCAGGTCCCTCCAAATGGCAGACGGACACCCAACCATTTGAGCCACATCCGCCCCCTGAAAATCACTGTTTTGCAGGCTCTAGGTTACCCTCCAGCTGTCTTCAATTGACAGATTAATGGGAATTTTGTTAAAGGACTCATCCCCAGGGTGAGTAAATAGTTATCCAAATCAACCAAGACCATCCGAGCACATGCTGGCCCTTGGTATTCTGGACACTCAGACCCACAAGGTTTGCCAGTGGCAGACCAGCACACCAGGATGACAACAGCTACAGCCCTGAGGACACACAAAGCATGACAGAGGGAAATGGATATGACTCAAGTGATTGGGCTCCTGCCTACCATATGGGAGGTCCATGGTTCGGTGCCCAGTGTCTCCCCAAGAAGACAGCGAGCTGGCAATACGGGCAGGCACGGCAAGCTGTCACAAGATGATGCAACAAGAGACACAAGAGGAAAAACATAATGAGAGACACAACAAAGCAGGGAATGTAGGTGGCTCAAGTGATTAGGCACCTCTCTCCCATATCAGAGGTTCTGGGTTCAGCTCCTGGTGCCTCCTAAAGAAACAAGGAAGACAAACAGACACAGCGAGTGCAAACAAGGGGGTGGGGAGAGATAAATAAATAAAATACATCTTAACAAACAAAAAAAACCATGAGAGGTCAAAACAAGTTCACCAAGGCATCAAAGCACTTGGCTCAGGGAGATTGGTGGCAGGTGCCAAGCTGGGAAATGGCTACATCCCTGCATGATCTAAAGATATCACCTATTTTGAACTTAGGAAGCAGCGACTCATTCTTCTCTTGCTCGTCTCTGAAGCTCAGCCGCCCAGCCAGCCCCACCAGCGCACTGGGCACGGGTCACGGGCTGCGAAGACCTCACTGCTGCAGTGACAAGAACGAGGCCGCGAGGCCACCAGACCCCCAGACTGGCCCTGTGCAGGTGCAGGTCTGCCCTCGGTTTTCACCAGCCTTCTGAAAAAGGGACAAAGCAGCGCCTCTTAGAGTTTACCAAAAAGCTACAGCTACTTGATTGAAAGTGCCACCCTTCAGTCCGAGCTGTTGCTCTCCAGGATTTCTCTGGTGTTAAAATGCCCATCATTTTACTAAATGGTAACGCAGAGGGCAGGGTTTCTTTTCTTTTAACATCCTCACTCGGAAAAATAGAAAAGCAGAAGACCTTCTCTCAGTCCTCTACCACTTTGAAAAAATGGCACTGACTTAAAAAGTATAAGCTCTTGTGAGTCACTGCTCCATGAGAAAGGCTCTCAAGCTGTGGTCCAAAGTGGGTGGGGGTGGGGGTAGGGGTCTTTCGACCAGTCTTTCGTTCCTCCTCTAGCTGTTTGACAGACAGGCTCCATTGCTTTAAGAAGTTTGAACTCCCCTGCTCTCTGGGGCAGACTGTAGGTGTGGGGCCATTCACACACAAAGGAAGCACTTCTCCGCAGGCCAGCAGGCTTTGTAGTAGGGGGAGAAGGGGAGACACTGCGCCTTCTCCGCCTCCTTGGTGGACCAGGGAGGAGAGCCAAGCTCAGCTCTGACTGCCACCCAGTGGCAGCACAGGCTTCTCACCACTGTCCCACTATCCCAGCTGGCTCTCCAGCTGCCCTGCTGCGCCCTCTGAGTACTCAGGGAAACCCTCTAAAGTGCCCCTCTACTAACATGAGGATAAGGTCAAATCTGAAGTGCCCAGGCAGATGGAGTGGACCAGTGGCATGGAGAAGGGCCAACGCGCTCAGAATCACCCATACTCAGCTGCAAAAGCACCCTCGTTCCAACCTCGGAAGGTAGGTACAGACTGTGTTCCAGAAACTCAAAATATTCAAAGAAAACGGTGAGCCACATGGCCAGGGAAATGCCCCCTTCCCTACTGTTAGCTGCAGCTCCTCGTGCCCAACCCCCAGAGGCAAAGCCACTGGGTGGCAGAACGACGGGAAGCACCAGCCTGTGGAGGGTGGGTCTAGCTCCCACGGGCAGCGGAGTGGCCACGACGCAGGAGCCTTTAATTTGAAGGCCTTCGTTTCCAGTTTAAGAAGGAAGGAGGATGACACAGGGCCACAAGGGCCTACGTAGGGTGTGCACAGTGAGAAAAGTACAAAAAAGCTAAAATAAAAACAAATCAAAGAATAATAGCCAGCAGTTACTTAGTGCTTGCAAGTCCAAGCGCATTAAATGCATTCTCATTAACAGACTTAGTTGATTTTTCATTTAAAAAACTGGTGATGAGGGAGTTGACATTTCTGAACCTTAGTCATGCCAAGTCTATTCTCATCTGTTTATCATCGATTTAGAAGATGAGCAAGAGGATAAAAACCATTTTAACATTATTTTATGGGAAACGGATGTGGCTCAAGAGGTTCGGCATCGGTCTACCATATGGAGGGACCAGGGTTCAATCCCTGGGACCTCCCGGTAAACAAACAAACAAACAAAAAAACCACATTATTTTATTAGCGGGGTATCTAAAAGCCACTCGGGACACTGATGCCTCCAGGGAGAAGGCTGGGGAACAGGAGAACTCTTGAGAAGTACTAAGAACCAGTGTTGGAAGCAGATGTGGCTCAGGCAATTGGGTTCCCATCTACCATATAGAAGGTCCAGGGTTTGATTCCCGGGGCCTCCTGGTGAAGGCAAGCTGGCCTGCACAAGCGAGCTGGCCCACACAGGAGTGCTTGTCCACACAGAGAGCTGGTGCAGCAAGATGACACAACAAAAAGAGACACAGAGGAGAGACAACAAGAGCCGCAGCAGACCAGGGAGCTGAGGTGGCACAAGAGACTGAGACCTCTCTCCCACTCCAGAAGGCCCCAGGATCGGTTCCTGATGCCATCTAAAGAGAAGACAAGCAGACAAAGAAGAACACAAACTGCATTCAAGCTTAGCAATATTATCACACCTCCATTTTACAGTTGAGGAAACTGAGGTTCAGCCCGATTAATGACCCAAGGTCCCAATAAGCAACAAAGCCAACACTCCTGTTCCTGACTCTCAAAAAGAAAGGAGTCTGCAACTCTACCTGTCCTTCTCAGCAGCACAAGAGCACAGGAGACATTTCCATGCAGAAGCAAAGCCTTGATAGCGCCCAATCTGTGGAGTGAAAAAACAGTTAAGAGTGAGATCGACAAGCAGCTAGCTACACTTTAGCTATTTACCAAGCTCCCAAAAAAAAAGGTGGGGACGAAGGGCAGGGGTCCTCCTCCTTCTTGTTTTTGAAGCACCTGCTGCGCATCAGTGGAAGTTCGGAGCTTAAGTCATCAGTGGGGTGGCCAGGCTCAGAGATGGCCCCCGTGCGTAGTTCCCTCCCACCCGACATCAAGGTGGTCTGTGTAACCAAGAGGATACAGAGGAATGGATGGCGTGACTGCCGAGGGTAGCTCATAAAAAGACACAGTCACTTGTGCCTTGCTCTCTGAGATCTGAGGGGAAGCCAGCCATGTCGTGGGAGTGCTCAAGCAGGCCTCTGGAGCCATCCATGTGGGAAGGAACTGAGGCCTCCTGTCGAGTCTGCACCCTCACGGGACCCTGAACCAGAAACACCCAGCTCAGCTGCTCTAGATCACTGACCCTCAGAAACTGTGAGAAAATAAATGTCTGTTGTTTGAAGCCCACCTACTTTGTGGTGGTTTGTTTCATAGCAATAGGTATCTAATAGTCATGAGTGCCTCAGACTTTGCCAGTTAGAACCAATAACTTGTAAGTGAGGGTCCATCTAGGAACAGAAGAAAAGGTATGGATTTGAGGGAATTGCAATTTAAACACAAATGGAGTATTTACACACAACACAGAGTTCTTTGGGTGAGGATTCAGCTGGCTTAAGGCACAGGACAGCATCATGATACTCTTATGTACTGGAAGGTTCCCAAAGGCTTGTTTTAGCAGCCTGCAGGATTTCATTATGTCTATACAACAACATGCTTTGTCAGGTCTGTACTGGCATTCTATCTAGTCTATTATCTCCCACACAAAGGCCTTACACTTCTAGGCTCAATCATACTGACCATCACAATAAAGTTTAAACAGTAAGTGAAAGTGAAACAGATTCATTTATACATAGGGTCCTTTTTTTTTTTTTTTTTTTAAAAGTACTGGGGCCAGGGATTGAACCCAGGACCTCGTAAGTGGGCAGCCGGCACTCAACCACTGAGCTGAACCACATCAGTTCCCCTGAGCTGGTTTTTTCATTTGTTTGCTTGTTGTTTGTCTTTTTTGTTTGTTTGTTTCTAGAAGGCACCAGGAACTGAACCTGGGACCTCCCATGTAGGAAGCAGGCACTCAACTGCTTGAGCCACATCCACTCTCAATGGGGTTCTTACTTACCTCAGATCCAATCTTGGCTCCATGTAATGTGCCATGTTGTCTTCCTTCAATTATACCCAAACTGCTGCCTTCTTCATAGCCTTCTTGATAGCCTTCCCCATGAAATCTATGACAGAGAAGAAGAATACTCAAATAAACAGGAGAGTACTTTTTCTGGAAAACCTTTTCTCTCTTATATTACCCAGAGCCATGAAGATAAGGCCGAGTATAGTAGAAAGAGCAGAGAATTCAAGAATCAGAAAACAGGGGTTCAATTCCCAGCTCTACCACTTTCTAAGTCTCTCCTCTGACAAGTCACTCACTGTACCTCTTAATGCCCCAATCTCCTTTACTACAATGAGAAGCATGGGTTAAATCAGTGATTTCCAAACCTGGTGGAATACCAGAACAGGGAAATTTTAACGATACAAATTCAAGAGCCTTGCCGTCTGAAGTAAGGCCCCAGAATCTACTTTTTTTTTTTTCAGTCTTCCTTTTCCTCACTCATTTATTTACATTTACTTTTTTTTCCCCCCAGAATGTACTTTTCAGAATCTCCTGGGTAATTTGGTGTGTAGCCAGGTTTGGGACTAAGGTTCTGAGTCTGTAAGTAATATTAAAGCAACCAAATGTTCCAAAAAATTCTGCAACAATATATATGGCTTTGATCAGAAAGGTCATCAGATCACCGTAAAACGAAGGATGACTGCAGCACACCAAGTCTAATAAATGCACTCACTTTGAGAGCTCAACAGTGATCTGGCACCGTTTTAACCTGCAGTCACCAAAGATGGAAGTTTCTTGGAGCACCCCCATTTATCAGTTGAGTGACCATGGAGAGTGGTCCTGCCTCCCCATCTCTAAAAAAGGGGACACAATGGGATCTGCCTCAAAGGTAGGGCTAACACAGGCAACTGGGGAAGCACATTTAGCTCAGTATCGCATTCATAATAAGTGTTAAATGTCAGCGACTGATGGTTGAATCAGTCGCTTTCTTAACTGACATTTATTGATCGTCTCCTGTGGGCGGGGCACTGGAAGACAGCCACAATGCAACGCACAGCTCCCTCCTTTCACTGCCCTAGACGCTCCCCAGGGCTTTGGAGGGAAAGGGATGACGCCTGACACATTTATCGGCATGTCCATGAATATTGCCGTATGTCCTACGATTAAGAGACAAGGAAAAACGGCAGCTCCCAGATGGCAAAGGTCTGTCTCACCCGAGGACGGGGCGTCCCTGGAGGAAGAGAGTCATCAGGTCGAGCAGATGCTTGGCGCCGCCCCTGACCCGGGAGGCGGGCCTGGATGGAGCAGCTGGGCACGTGGCGCCCCCCGGTGCTGGCGAGGGGCCGGCCGGGTGGGCGTGGAGCAAAGAAGAATCAATAGCATCTCAGCCCCACACATGTGCCCTGCTTTCAGGGCTCTCCCGACACACGCGCCCGCGGGACACAAGGCGACAGCGGTCGCCCCACCCCGCGCTCGAGCAGATGAGGAGGCAGGGCCGCGCGGGGGGAGCGGGGGCCCGCCCAGCGCCACCACCCACCTCTCATCCGCCATCACGATGGCGTCGAACATGTCCTGGCTCCCGGCCATGGCGGCGGCCCAGCTCGCCCCTGCCGCTCGGGCTGGGCGGGTCCGCGCTGCGGCTGCCAAGACTCGAGACTCGGGCACAGGCGCCCAGCTGCAGAGGCGGGGAAGCCAACTTCCGGGAGCGGCCGCGCGGGGAGGGCCGGGTAAGGACGGCGGGCGGGAGGGCCCAACTCGGGCCGGCGCGGGGCCGCGCGCAGGCGCAGTGGCGGCGGTGGGCGGAGCCGGGCTTGGGCGCAGCCCCGCGCGGGCGCCGTCGCGTCCTCGCGGGCTGCAGCCGTGGGTGGGTCCGTCCCCCGCGCGTCCTCTGCGCCGCGGGCGCGGGGGGACCCGGAGGCCCAAGTCCTCGTCCTTCAAAAACCGAGCAGATGGAAGCGAAGGGCCAGAAGTGGCTCGGGAAGCGTCACGGGAGAACCTGGGCCAGTTGTCCAAGGCCAGCTCCTCTGGGCTCTGGGCTGCCCGTGGGGCTTGGGGGGCGAGGGGGCGCTCAGGGAAGAGCAGGTCCTGCCTCGAGGCTCGGGGAGGGTCGTGCCGGCCCCGCCGCCCTCCCAAACCCACGGGAAGCGCGAGCAGAGAGCGCTGGACCACACTCCGGGGTGAAGCGGGTCTGAGTTCTCTGTCCGAATCCAGTTCCAAATGCCCGGGGTCCGAATCGCATGAAAAGAAAGACCCAAACAGGACTGAGGGCTTTTCTTCAAGAAAGGAAAGGCCGGTTTGACATTAGGAGATCTGAAACATAAGCAAGTGAAAGGAAGAACAATCGGATCATCTTAATACTCGCTGAAAAAATGCGAATAAATTTAGACGTCCGTTCTTGAAATTTTGAAGCAAGAATAAAAATGTTTGGGGGGGTGTTGGTTATTGTTTGTGGTTTTTTTCTTTATTAGAGAAGTTGTGGCTTTACAGAACAATCATGCATAAAATACAGGATTCCCGTACATAACACCACCAGCAAAACTTGCATCGGTGTGGAACATTTGTTCCAACTGGTGTTGTCACATTTTTATAATTGTACTAGTAATTTATGGCTCACTGTTGTGTACAGCAGTCCCATGGTTTTTTTTTTTTAATTTTATCCTGTTACCATGTACGTAATCTAACATTTTGCCTTTGAATCATATTCAGATATATGTTAATTGCACTCACAGTGTTGTGCTACTGACATCATACATTACCAAAACATTTGCATCATTCCAAATAGAAGTCTTGTACATTTTAAACCCTAACTGCCCATTCCCTATCCCCCCACCCCATCCCTTGGTAACCTATATCCTAGATTCTGACTCTGAGTTTGCTTACCCTAATTGTTTCAAATCAATAGGATGGTACAATATTTGTCATTGTGTGTCTGACTGATTTCACTAAACAATGTCTGCCAGGCTCATCCATGTTGTCGCATGTATCAGGACTTCACTCCTTTTTAGTTTTTTCACAGCTAAATAATAATCCATTGTATGTATATACCACATTTTATTTATCCATTCTGTAGATGGGCACTTGGGTTGCTTCCATGTCGTGGCAATTGTGAATAATGCTGCTACGAACATCAGTGTGCAAATATCTTTTTGAGCGCCCACTTTCAATTCTTTGGGGTATATACCTCGTAGTCGGATTGCCAGGTCATATGGTAGTTCTGCACTTAGCTTTCTGAGGAACTTCGAAACTGTCTTCCACAGCAGCTGCACCATTTTACATTGCCCCCAGCAGTGAATGAGTGTTTCTTTTTCTGCCATCCTCTCCAACACTTACTCTTCTTTTCTTAAATAGCAGCCATTCTAATGGGTGTGAAATGGTAGTTCTTTCTGGTTTTGATTTTCATTTCCCTGATGGCTAATGATGTTGAGCATCTTTTCATGTGCTTTCTGGCCATTTGTTTATCTTCTTTGGAGAGATGTCTGTTCAAGTCTTTTGCCCATTTTTTAATTGGGTTGTTAGTCTTTTTGTTGTTAAGTTGAAGGGTTTCTTTATATATTCTGGATATTCATCTTTTTATCAAATATGCGGTTTCCAAATATTTTCTCACATTGTGTAGCTTGTTTTACTTTCATGATTATTTTTTAAGTACAAGCAAAGTAATTCATGAATAGAGTCAAGAATCAAATAAAGGGCAGGGTTTATAATTAAGAACAGTGGGGAAGCGGATGTGGCTCAAGTGATTGAGCTCCTGCCTACCACATGGGAGTCCCTGGGTTCGGTTCTGGGAAGATGAGCACACAATGAACAGACACAGCAGTGCAAACGAGGGGGTGGGGAGAAATGAATAAATAAAATAAATCTTAAAAAAAAAAAAAAAAAGAACAGTGGACCCTGCCCCAAGGCTTTTCACCCCCACTGCCATTCCTGAGACACCCTTTTTATTTATTTATTTTAAAAACAGGTGCTCTCTGCCTCAAGGAGCCCGCACCAAATCTTAGTGTGTATGTCCATCTTTCTCTCCCATTTCTCGGCAAGCTCTGTTCTTTCCCCCATTTCCCAAATAAATTCTTTTTTACTGGCCTAACTGAAATACAAAACAAAACAAAAACAGGATCTGGTTTTAGTTCTCCCATTTGTCATTTCCATGAGAGATACTTTCTGGACACAATTGTTAAGACATGACTTCAAACTATCACCTACAACAGAACATAAAAGTGAAACGAAGCAATCCCATTAAAATCAGAACTAAAATGAGTATAGAGTTGAGCAAGTAACTAAAATCATTAGGAAGAGAAAAAAAAATTACTTGCTTTCTGTTATTTCAACAGTAGGTGATAGCCTGGGCAGGGATGGCGGTGACGATATCTGCTTTATGATAGTCATAATAAACTTCTTAAAAATAACAAGATTTGAACAGGACCGAAATGAAGGAAAGCACAGATACACCACGATCCTGTATCTGAAATGCAATACCAATCAAAATTCAATGGGACCTTGGGGAAATATGTTAAAAGTCCAAGTTCCATCTAGACAAATAAATCAATCAGAATAACTGAGAAGTTTTTGAAAAAGAGTAATATAGATAATTTGCCATCGCAGATATGAAAAGATACAGTCTCTGTAAAAATATTGTGGAATGTTGGTTTCAGAATAGAGCAATGAAATAGAATAGAGAATAGACTAGAAGTGGACTCTACTAAATGAAAATCCTTCTCACATAATAAAAGATTTACTAATTAATGAGGAAAGGAGATTTTAATCAGTGCCTATAGTGGAAAAATTGGCTGATTGGGAAAAAAAATCAAATTCCATTTATGTCACACAACATTCATCAGAATAATTCCAGCTGAATTAAAAGTTAACTGTAAAAGAAAAAAAAGGTAAATGAACATTAAAAAATCTAGGTGGAACATTTAGTTGAGTATGGAACTGGTCTTTTAACACATAAAAGCAATGGAGGAAGTCACAAAGGGAAAAACCATGTATTTTACCATGAAAAAATGTAAACTTGTGCATGGCAAAAGAGGAAATAAATAAAATAAAAAACCAAAGAACAATCTGGGAAAATATTTGTCATATTATAACTTAAGGGATAATGTTTCTGACTTATAAAGAATTCACTAAAATGGGTAAGAAATGAATGCATCCGGACAGTGGGTGAAATGAGCCAGAGATTTGAATACATAATTTACAGAAGAGAATGACAGCTGCCAAGGAAAGAAAAGCAGGGCCTAAATAGTAATCAAAGGAATGCTAGCTGAAAGTACAAGGAGATGCCGTTTTTCCTTTTGCCTGTAAAATAGAAAACAATTTTTCCCCTTCTATAAATTTTTAAAATTAGAACATACTTCTCATTGTCCAGGGATGCGTAATTAAAACTGCCGTTTGGTCAGGTCACTCAGAAAGATAAAAAAGGGCTTTAAAAAGTATTTTACTTTTGACCTGGTGATTTTCTTCTAGGAATTCATCTCAAAGAAATCATCAGAGAGCAATAATGTTCAGTGTTGTAAAAAGTCAAAAAGAGGAAGCAGCTCAAGCCTGCAAAATGGCAGAACAGTAACCTCCATCACAGGATATCATACAACAGACTCTGGGGCAACCACTAAAAATAAGATTTGAAAAAAAAGCAATGTCACGAAACGTGCTCATGATGTTTAAGGAAAAAGGAAAAACTCCACACATGGCTGGATACCAATTACATGAAACAATTAGGCATTTTCAAAGAGTGACCATTAAGTCTACCCTCCTGTTAAAGCTGGCTCCAGCTAGGGTCTGGAAACACAGGGAACTTTTTTATTTCCCTCTTTTACAGTTTTTCTGAGTATTCCATGTTTCCAACATGAACATGAATTACTTCTATAAGCACACACACACAAACATGATAAAATATCTTTTTAGGCGGAAGATGAGATTCGATAAACTTTGTATTATTTTGTTCTTAAAATGTCTTTTAATTTTCAGGGTTTTTTTTTTTGTCATGTGCAGATGAAATCATAAAATAGTTGAAATATAGAAAAAAAAGGAGAAAGCAAGCAAATAAAAAATCCATTCTCCCACCACCCTGGCCACCAATTATTTTTTTGCCAATTTTGTCCCGTGTTTTCCTTGGAGTTTTATATAAAAAAACATAGTCTTAATATATGTACAATTTTATATCCTTTCCTCTGCCTTCTTAACATTACATTACAGGGAAGCGGCTGTGGCTCAATCAGTGGGGCTCCCGTTTACCATATGGGGGGTTCGGTTCCCGGGGCCTCCTGGTGAAGGCAAGCCCGCCTGCACGGGCGCGTGGTTAACTGACCCAGTGAGCACAAGCAGCAAGGGGGGGATAAATGAATAAATAAATAAAAATCTTTAAAAAAAAAAACAAAAAACATTACATTACAAACTTTTCCCAAATAAGACAATGGTTTTCTTATGATTCTAGATTTAAAATACATTTTGTGAGCATAAACTTTTTCAACTGAAAGAAAATTAAATAGACCATGTCTTCTGGCATAAGAAAACAGATGTGTGGTGAGGAAAATAAAAGACCAATTTCAGGATGAAACCCACAGATATAAAGATGCATATAGAAGAGTACGGAGTTGGTTTCAAACTTTAAAAAGTTTGCAAAGCTTTGAAAGATCCTATGCTACGAAAATCAACACTATTGACTCAAACTATTAATTTAAAAATAAAGCTTTGAAGAGATTTTTTTTTTCTTAATGTTATCTATAACATTGTAATTTAGGACCTTTTTAAAAAAGATTTTATTTATTTATTCATTTATCCCCCCCTTGCTGCTTGTGCTCTCTGTGTCCATTTGCTGTGCGTTTTTCTGTGTCTGCTTGTCTCCCCTTACTGGGTCGTCCTGCTGCATCAGCTCACTGAGCCGCGTGGGCGGGCTTGCCTTCACCAGGAGGCCCCGGGAACCGAACCCGGGGCCTCCCATGTGGTAAATGGGAGCCCTACTGATTGAGCCACAGCCGCTTCCCTGAAGAGATTTTTGACCTCATTTCTTCTTTGGTTTTGTTCCTCAAATACATCTTTCAACCAAGACTCCTTTACCATAAGGGGTAAGAGTCTGATTACGTGCTCTTGGCTTTTTGATTTTGTGTTATTCACATACTGCTTTATTTTCAAATAAACACCGGACTTTAAAAATAGGGCCCTCGAAAGTAGAAAAAGGCAGAGTTTTAAAGTGCGAACATTATTTATTTCCAAATCCGTAAAAAGATTCAAATTTAGTTTCTGTAAATTTTAGCAACTGAACACATAAGAAGCGGTTAGGAAAACGCTGAATGAACAGCTCTCTTTGTGGCTTGTATATATGTTACAAATGGAAATTTCCCACTCAGTTCAATGGACTAAAATAAGAAACGATAACTTTGTATAAAAACAGAGAAAAGTATCTGAAGAATTTGTTTAAAGATTTCTAAGCTTCACTTTTCAGTTTCCCCAAAAGCTACATTGATTGAATTGACTCCATTGGTTGCAAAAACTCTATTACTAAATATTTTAATTTACAACAAAAGGTATAAAGGACAATTTAATGAACTCCCAAGAATTCTCCACATTAAGAAAAAAAACATTTTTTTAAAACAGAAATGCTCCACATATTCTTGTTCAAGTTCAGAGAAAACCAGGTCACTCAAGTGAAAACACAAAATTTCCCATTACAAGTGTTCACTCACAGGTAGTGATTTGAAAAAAAAAAAAAAGATATCTCTGCATCAAAATCTTAGGCAGCCTCTAAACCGAACCAAATAAAACCTGATAATATAGATTTAGAATTGTTTACCGGGTAACATATCCATTTTATTAGGACGAAAAAAGCAAGCTAGAAACAAAATGTATTATTTGTTCCTATTTTGTTAAAGACAGCCCCCACAAGCCTATCAACATGTTTTTATATACGCAGAGAAAAACTATCTGCAAGGATGGGATCCCAAGTGTTAGTTGTCATCCTTGGTGGATGGGGCTCTGGATGGTCTTATTTCCCCCTTTACAATTTTCTGTATCTTGTGGTTTGTTTTCTAAGCATCAAGCAGCTATGCCTTTCAAAACCAGAGAAATAAAAGAAGCTATTTCAAATGCTGAAAAACATGTTATCAAATAATCCACTTCAAGACAAAAACAGATCCTTCCTCTCGTTCTGTATTAATTACAAAGAAGTGAAAACGCAATTGAAGAAAGAGGCATTTTTTCAGGCTATAAGTCCATTTGACACCTTGGGGTAGGGGAGGAGAATCCCAGGGCTGAGCCCCACAGAGACTTTCGGGCTGAGCTTCCCTTCTTTCCCCAAAGGAGGAGCTCTGGAAGCCTGCGAGGACATGCACTTTTCTCCCTGCCTCCTAGGGAGCCCTTGGTGGCCACTGAGAAGGAAACTAGGAGGGTGGGTGGGGTGCCTAGTACATCCAATGATCACCAATAGCCCCTCTGAGCACCTGCCAGTTGCAAGAGGGGTCAGCATCCACCCTGCCCACCCCCACGGCAACAGGAGGTTTCCAGGAGCCTAGGCTGAATGGAATTGGCCAGGGCCATGTCTGGGACAAGATCAGCGATCTGTGCTAGACCTTGTGACACCCACCGCCCAACTCCTAATCGATCCACAGGGACAGAGCCATCACTTCCAAGTGCAGAGGGACAAAAGGCCATGACTCCCACTTCCTTTGCTGAAAGGAGAGGCTGGGCAGAGTTTCTTAAACCTGGGCTGGCCCCGCGGAGCTTCAAGAGAGTCTTATATATGTTTCTATTTCTGGAAGGCAACAAAAAGATGTGGCAGGGGGACTTGAATTCTGAGAGGAGTCTTCTCACTGTGTACCTTGTATTAGTCAGGTTAGGCTGGGCTGGGATGCAGTAACAGCTACGTCCTGACATCTTAGTGGCTTACAGACAGGGCAGCCCTCCTCCATCTTGTAGGAACAAGGGCCTTCTGAGGTTGCCCCAGCTGGAAAAGAGAGACATGGAGGAAGCACACGACTCCTGAGTGCCTTGTCCCAGAAGTGGACACTTTGCTACTGCTCGCATTCCATAGCCAAAACTAGTCACACGCTGCCCTCCAAAATTAAAGGGAGGCTGGGAAATGTGGGAGAGCACGTGAGTATTTGGAGAACTCTGTCTTGGCCACAACACTTGGGCGCTGTTTGGGTTTTTGTTTTTCTTTTTTTTTCTCCCATGTATGGCTTTTCCAATTTAAAAAGAAAGAAAAGAAAGAGGTGTGTAAGTTGTCATATAAGTGATGTAATGCACCAGATATATTGTCATTTCTCCCCACTCAACTGAGCAAAATGTGACAGATGCTATATCAAAGCGATGCAGCATTACCACATTTCTACTGAAAATAATGAAAAATCATTTTCACCAATACTGTGATTTTTGAAGCCAATAAAGATTTAAAAGAAAATATAGCGGCTTGAATATTGGCCATTCCACCTTGGGACCTAGCCCAGAGAAGGTGTTTGGGAAAAGGTTGTGGAATGAATAAGTGAAGTGTGGCAGCTGGTACGAGGGAGGGTGGGTCCGAGACCACCACAGCTGTGCTTGCCCTTGACTCGGAAGCCACAGCCTGCGGGCTCATCCAAAGAGACAGGGCAACGCGGGAAAGGGTTTTCCATCCGGGACTCAGAGCTCCGTGATCCAAACCAGACTCTCGGCCCTTCCCTAAGTTTGTGGTTGGGGAAGAGGGGGTTAAAAGGAGAAATGGCAAGCCCCTCCCGGCTTGGGAGAGCACGCAGTGGGGGAGGGCAGGACCCTGCTTCTTGCGGAGGCTCTACGAGGGTCCCCACACATGGCCCACGCCCCGTCATTTCTTCCAAGGAGCCTCAGCCCTGGGATTCCAGCGTCTGCCCCGCTTGGCTGTGGCACCCCTCTGTGTCCCACCTCCTCCAGGCAGCCCACCCCCGGCTCAGGAGGAGCCCACTCCTTTCCCACTCTGTGGGGCAGAAACCCCTGACGGGGCCCCTTCCTCTCAGCCCAGGAGAGCTGGGAGGGCCGGCTTTGCTATTTTCCTCCCCTGCTATGAAACCCACCCCTAACCAGATGGTAACATCTGGAAGGTGGGGCTGAGGCGCCCCGGTATGGGATCCAGGCAGCGCTTAAAGGGAGGGGCAGTCCCCCGACAGCGACTGCGTTTTTTCTGGTGGTGGGTCATGCTTGCCCAGGAAAACAGGCTTTTGGCATCTGAAACTCACCCAATGAGCTTGTTTCTTAGGGGCATCGGTGGAATTGACTTCACCGTGCCTCAGTTTCCTTATCCGTGAAATGAGGGTAGTACTAGTACCCCCGTCGCAGGATTGTTAGGGCATGGGTACCTGGCATGCAGGAAATAGAAGTACGTATATTAAGAAATACAGTAAGTTCTTGGTGCTTTTTTTCACATCAGGTTGCCGGGGGAATAGAGCCTTCTGCCAACACCCTCCCGGGCTCCAGGCACACAGTAGGGGCTTTGTAGATGCTCGTATGCGTCTGACAGTCTTTGGTTTCCTGGCGAGAGCTTGTCTGCTGAGGTGGGCGCTGGTGGGGGAGCGCAGCCCACGGCCATCAGGTCTGAGCGCGCAGCTGCTGGACTCGCTCCCGTCAACCCTCCTTCCAAGTCCCAGACGCCACGAAAGTAAAGGCGTGGCGGTTGGAGGGCCCCGGCGACCGGGGGGCGTCAGGGGCTGGGGTGCTCCCTGTTCACTTTGCGAAAGCACCCCCTGGGCACGTCGTTTCGCTCCAGGCGGGTTCCCGGCTCCACACCTCCCCTGCAGCCAGTTCTCGGGCACCCTGCCCTCGCTGACCCTCTATGGGTGACAGCTCTGGGTGCTGGAAAATTCTCCAGCACCCCCATTTCCGTGCCCTGGCCACAATGCTAGTAAAGACGGTTTTCTTACGTTGTCACTTGTCATTTTCAACAGGCCCCCCTGGGATGGAGATTATCAGCATCACCAGAAGAGGATAAGGGAGGTGCGAGCGAGGCAGATGTCATAGCCGGGCTCCAGGATGGGCCAGCCCGGTCACACTTCCGTCCACTCCAGGCCCCGCGGGCCCAGCTCTGAGCTCTCCGGTCACCTCTGGAGAGAAGGAAATTTCCCCGGCAGTTATAGGGTGAGGTCCTGCCTCCTCCAGACTCCCCCAACAGGCTGGCTGGGATCCGGGATCCAGGCTGCAGCCAGGCCCGGCCCTCCCAACTCCACCAGGGACCCCGGGGGCTCCAAGAAGGGAAGCGTCTCCCCAAACCCCCAGCCTGCCTCCGTGGGCTCCCCGGGGCAGACGCTCCCCGCCTGGACCGTGCCTGGCCCCCTCCTAGTCACTTCTTAGTCTTCCAGAAAGTAGGGAGGTTTCGACCGTACCGGAGGACCCGAGTCCGTGCCCGACGGGGCATTAAAATTGCCCCTGGATGAGGACTTTTGCGAGTGCAATTTGTTGGCCTCTGGAAAGACTTTAAAGGCGTGAACCCTTCCCCCCGAGAACTCTACCCCCTCTGTCCACCAGCAGAGGGTGGCATGGCGGCCCCCGAAAAGACACGTGCCCGTCCTCCCCCCAGCCCCCTGCAAAGGTGCCTTCTTTGGAGACAGGGTCTTGGCAGATGCGATTTAAAATTAAGGATTTTGGGATGAGGAGATTGTCCTGGATTTTCAGGCTGGGCCCTAAATCCAAAGACAAGTGTCCTTAGGAGAGACACCCAGCGGAGACATGACAGACCGCGAGGAGGTAGGTGTGAGGACAAGGCAGAGGTCCCTGAGCCGAGCCCCTTGCGGCTCCCGGGGGCAGGGAGGGGGCGCAACCGGGCTGCCCTGATGCTCACTTGTGGCCTCTGAACATTTCTGTTGTTTTAAGCATCCCCCCCACACACACACACACCACAAATTTGTGGTACTTTGTTGCACCAAACACTCAGAAGGAGTCTTGGTGATGTATGCAGAGCAGAGCCCGGGGATGGCTCCACTGTCTTAGCAGGGTGGGGGGCTGCAGTGGCCGGGGGCAGGGTGCGGGAAAGCAAGACATCTGTGTTCAGCAGCCCTCAGTTGAGCCCCCAAGGAGCTTGCCCTCTTGTGGGGGCGCAGGCAGCAAACACACCAATATGCGTTCGTGCCCTGGCCGGGAGCCGCTGTGCAGATTTGGGGGAAGCCGGTTCTTGGAGATGGTAAGTGCTCAGACCCAAAGACAGGTGGACAGGCTGGAGGTACGCGAGGAGGGGGCTGGGGTAGGGCTGGGGTGGAAAGGGACAGGGTGGGCTGGCGAGAGGGGGAGGGGAGGGCGGGGAGAGGGGCAGGGATGTGCGGGGCGCGGGGCGTGGCACCGAGGAGAGAGGCACTATGCCCCTCTAAGGGGGTGGGAGGGTGGGAGGGGGGGTAGTAAGAAGGAGGGACCGCTTTTATCCACAAAATGGGCTCTTCACAAGACCCTAACACTACATTCTTATTCATGAAATGTGCACGCTTTTAGAGGGCCAGCGGCCCCGTGGAGTCGGGGTCCCCTCCTTTCACAGGGGCTTTAAAGGGCCCTCCACTTGCCCACGAGCCCACGCGCCCCTGACGCACCCGGCTGGTGGAGGTGGGGGTTCGGTGGGCCAGACACCTGCCACGAGGTGCCCCTTCATTATGCCCTGCACCCCGAGGCCAACGGAGTTGCCTCAGGGCCCGTGGGGAGCAGAAAGCGGGGCACCCCCGGCTCCCGCGCTCAGAAACCTTCCAGGCCTCCTGGAAGCAGCGAGAAGCGTGTCAATGTCCCGTGCCTGCTTCACCCCAGCCCCCGAGCTCGCAGGAGGGATCACCTGGGGTCTGGCTCCCTCCCTCCACACGCGTGGCTCCTACTGCGTGTTGGGGGGCTGGCCTGTGGCAGGGATGGGACATTGAGCCTGCCCTCATGGAGCTTGCCTTCCAGGAAGGATGGGCTGAGCACAGGCTCAGAGTCCCTCACCCCTTCTTCACTCAGAGCAAAACTGATAGCTCTTCATAGTCTCCCCTTTATTAGAGAAGTTGTGGGTTTACAGAACAGTCATGCATCGAATCCAGGATTCCCACCAACACCTCGCACTGGTGCAGAACATCTGTCACAGCTGATGAGAGCACACTTTTATAATTGCTCTATTAATTAAAGCCCATGATTTAACGTAGGGCTCACTGTCAGTGCAGGTCCATGGATTTTTAAAAAACTTTCATTCTGTTGCTATACACAGTTGAATGTTTCACGCTTTAATCACGTTCAAATATATATGTCAGTGCTGCTGGTTGCATTCATCATGTGCCACCATCGCCACCATCCATTACCAAAGCATTCCCATCGCTCCAAACAGGAGCCCTATGCATTTCAAGACTTAACTTCCAATTCCCCATCCCCACCCCGTCCCTAGTAACCTATACTTTAGATTCTGTTTTTGTTTTTTGTTTTTTTTTAAAGATATTATTTATTTATTCATTTATCCCCCCCTTGCTGCTTGTGCTCGCTGGGTCAGCTAACCACGCCGCGCGGGCGGGCTTTGCCTTCACCAGGAGGCCCCGGAAACCGAACCCGGGGCCTCCCATATGGTAAACCGGAGCCCTACTGATTGAGCCACAGCCGCTTCCCTATACTTTAGATTCTGACTCTATGGGTTTACTTATTCAAATTGTTTCAGATCGGTGAGGTCATACAGTATTTGTCTTTTTGTGTCTGGCTGATTTCACTCAACATGATGTCGTCAAGATCCATCCATTGTGTAGCACGTATCAGGACTTCATTCTTCTTTACGGCTGCATAATATTCCATTGTGTGTATACGACACATTTTTTCCTGCCCATTCATCATCTGGTGGACACCTGGGTTGCTTCCATCTTTTGGTGACTGTGTGTGATTATGATTCATGTGTCTTTTTCTTTTTTAATTTTCTATTTTTTATTTTTATTTTTAAAATCCCCCCGCCCCCAGATGGCTCCCTTGTCTGTTTGCTTGTAGTTTTTGCTCATTTTTGCTCATTGTTTGTACTCATTGTCTGCTCATTGTTGTTGTTGTTGTTGTTGTTTTTCTCATTGTCTGTTTCTTTTTTCTTTGGGAGGCACCGGGAACCGAACCTGGGACCTCTGGTGTGGGAAGCGGGCACTTAACTGCTTGAGCCACATCCACTCCCTGCTTGTTTTGTTTTTGCTCATTATCTGCTCATTGTTTTTGCTCGTTGTTATTTTGCTTGTTGTCTGCTAGTTTTTTTTTTTTTTTTTTTGCTTGTTGTCTGCTCGTTATTTGTTTTCTTTAGGGGGCACTGGGAATCGAACCCAGGACCTCCCATGTGGGAGGCAGGCATGCAACTGCTAGAGCCACATCCGCTCCCCTCATGTGGTTTTAAAAAAAGAAACTCAAACTGTATAAAAAGGTTAAGGCAAAAAGGTGTCTTTCCCATGCTCTCCCCAATCCTTCAGTTTCTTTCTTTTTCAGCTTCAATGATGAGAACTTCATGGAGTGAAATATAAGACATACCGTGGGAGGCAGAAGCACGAACGAGGAGAGCTGGTGACATCAGCCTTAAGCCGTAAGGGAGAGGAAGCCGGAGCCAGCCTAAAGTTAGCAAGGAGGGAGGGAGGGAGGAGGCTGGGCTGGTTTTCTTTAATTTTTTTATTTTGAAACAATTTTCTTTTTAAGCCTCTCTTCTCCCTTGTAAAGAAGAACTTTCCTCCGTCAGTTGCTTGGTTCTCCTGAAATGCAGTCCATACAAGAAACGCAGAACAAATGTTTCATTCTTTCCCTTTATCAGAGTAATGAGTTGGTGACCCAGCAAATTCCAAGGGGGAACGATAGTTTTTTTCCTTTCTTTTTTAGGGGGAAGATAGTGTTATAGAGACAGAGATGTTTAATATAATTGATGGCCTTTAACCTATTGCAATCACAGCTGCTTCTGCTGTTTTAAGATTTTTTTTTATCACCCCCCACCCCGGCCCCCGAGATGGCTCCTTAGTCTGTCTGCTCGTTTTCTGTTTGCTGTATCTGCTCCTTTTCTCTAGGAGGCACCGGGGACCCAACTCGGGACCTCCCACGTGGGAGGTGAGTGTCCAACCACTTGAGCCACATCCACTCCCTGTTGTTGCTTTTTTAATCACCAATCTTTTGGATGTTTAAATTGCCCCATCTTTGACTAGGGCCAGCTCCTTCCAAGTGTTTCCTTGATCCTTTTCACATGATCCTAGAAACGTTTATAATCTTGTGTGTTTCCTGATCCAGCCCTGGAAGCAGCCACTTCTCCAAGAAACCCTGGTTCTTAGTGGGAAATGGTAGGGAAACGGCACTGGGGCAATTAATTCTTACTGATACCATCACTCTTGGCCTTTTCATTAAACACAGCCGGGAAATAGATATTTTTTGGAAAGAGAAAATTAAATCATGAGTTAACATTGATTCTTCCAGTTAGAATTTAGGATTACGGGGTTTTACTTAGCTTATTATGTTTTACGCTTACATTGCTTTTCTCAAATGCTGAAATCTTGATCTCTACAGGCAGTAATATACCTGCTTATTGACTTTAAATACCTACATACAGGAGGATCAGGGCTACAGAGCAGGGTTTAAGGAGGTTTTTTCAGTTTCCTGAAAAGTCTTACATTATTTTATTTATCATAATTTCAAAATAACAATACCAACCATATGACTATCAGTAACGCCCCTGAATCAAGTCTCAGTTTTCTTTGTGATTTTTTTTTTATAGATATATCCTATTGGAGATACATAGAAAAAATACTGTGTTAAAATCCCTTGAAATAATTCTCCTCTGTGTGGCCAAGCAACCAATGAGATGCACAGTTAGCTTCGTCGTCTCCACTTCTTTGCGTGTTTAGGAATTGCTTCATTAGTTTTAGTTTAGACCTGTTGTTTATCGCAGAAAATATTTTACGTAGCCCCAAAGTCAGAACTATAAAACAAAGTACACCAAAACATTCCTTTCGCCCTGTCTCCTACCCCCGGTCGCTCTTGGCCCCAGAGAAAATCATTTCCCTAGTGTAGTCTTCGTTCTCCCCTTGCTTCTCTTGGAAAATAGAAGCCTTTGCTACGTGTAGTTGTATGTCCCCTCTCTCTCTCACAGAAGGCAGTGTACCGGCCACACTGCTGTGCTTTGCTCTTTTCACTTAAGGATATATCCCGAAAGTCACTCAGCAGCAGAGCAGAGAGAGTGTAACCCCCTCTCTGCTACTCACAAGTTCTCCACCGCGAGGACGAGCGCCATTTACTCAACTGGTCCCCTGGGGACGGACATTTGGGGGTTGCCGGTGTTTGGTTTTCACAAACAGGGTTTCAGCGAATAGCTGCATGCATACACAATCTTAGTCTTTTTGCCAGAGTATCTTTGGGATCCGTTCCTACAAGGCGGTGGCTGGTCACACCTGCTCGTGGTTGCCTCTGACCGCACGTGACTTGCCCACGGCCACCTGACCACGGCTAGTTTCGTGGCCCCTGGCAGCAAGGATACCGGGAGATGAGGGTCAGGTACCGAGACTGGCCTGAAGGGCTGCAGAGGGAGCTGCTCATCCTTCTGTCATTTTTTTCAGTTTATTCATTTTTATCTGCACTTCTATACCCACCAAGCAAAATCTCTCCCTCCCTCCTCCCCCATCTCCGGTAACCCTCTAGAAGCTACTCTGTAGCGCTGTAAATGTGCTGATTCTGGAGATCTCAGATAAGTGGCGTCATACAATGTCACCTGCTCATTTCACTCAGCATAATGTCTCCGAGGCTCTTCCGTGTTGCAGCCCGTCTCAGCATTGCGTCCCTTCCTAGGGCGGAATAATACTCCATGGTGTGCATGGACCTCACTCTGTGTCTCCATCCATGGGTGGATGGGCGCTTGGGTTGTCTCCAGCTCTTGGCCGTTGTGCATGATTCTGCTACGGTTACTGCTGTGCTCGTGTCTGTCTGAGACCCTGTTTCCACCTTCTGTCCCTCGTCCTTTGCGATGGCTGCTTGGTATTTTGTTATGTGGATGTACCGTTTGAAATTCGGGTACCCCTTTCCTAAAAGACACTTGTGCTGCCTCCCATCTTTTGCTGCCGGACAAGGCAGAAGCTACCATCTCTGCGTGCCTCTGCTGAATGAGCTCCTAGAAATCTGCTGCAGATTCGCAGCAGAAGGCATCTCCTGTCGCCTTGCAGGGAAGCGGGAACTTCACCCCGTCGCCTCCATTCCTAAGCTTTTGCTCTGTTTCCACTAGACAACGTCCCCTCTGTGGTCCCTTATAGGTCTGCCCAACCGTTTGCCATACTCCAATTGCTCCGCATTTCTACGGAAACTTCCAGAAGTGGACCGCCGAAGAAACAGAAAAACGAGTCAGAGAATGAATGTCATTGCTGAAAAAAAACCTCAGTGAGGCCAGCGTCCTAGGGGAGACTCAGCCGAGCACAGAGCCCCAGCCCAGGACCCCGGCCCCAACCTCCACCCACTCACAGAAAGGCGAACCCCGTCTTCTCATGTCTCTGCCCCAACTGAGTAACCGTTTCTCTGCCATTTGACTACACTGAGAAATAGCCTTACAACATGTTCTTAAACTGCCGAATGTGAACTATGCATGTGATAATTTTCAAAACTTAACGTTTTCTTTGTAAGAAGTTTCTAAGCAGATTGTAGAATCATTTGAAAGCCGTAAAAAGCCCTTTCCAAAAGTCTACGCCCCTCGCCAAGGCACACCTGTCTGAGCCCAGGTCTTGCGCCTTCTTTTCTCTGCCCTGGTCCTCCCGCCCCGCGGCCGCCTTTCCAGCTCTGGCTCCACCGCGGCTCCCAGCCGCTGACTCCCCGGGCAGCCGGGGGTTAAGTCCTCCAGATTCCTGAGCCTCGGGGTTCTCAGGGGGTGAGGAGGGGAAAGTGCTTTCTTGGCCCAGGCCCAGCCCGTGTCCGCTTTTGTTTGCATCGGCCTCTAAGTTCTTACTTAACGTTTTTCTAGAAGCACTACTTTGTCACTGCTTTCGCTTTATTAATAGACTTTATTTATTAGAACAGTTTTATATTTATAGAAAAATCAAGCCGATGGTATAGAGTTCCCTCTTCCTCTTGCACTCAATTTCCCCGATTAACTTCTTACTTTAGGAGGGACATTTGTCACAATTAACGAACCAAGAGCAATACATTATAATTAACTGAATTCCATACTTTATTCAGATTTCCTCCGTCTGTCTGTCTCCCTCTTGCTGCGTCTCTCTGTCTGCCTCTCTGTGTCTTTCTCCAAACGAAACATCCCCCTCCCCTAACTGGGGCGCCCCTCTGGTCACCCTGACAATGGGGGGGGGGGTGTCTTCCAACCTGGACGACACATTTCTGGGTCTGAGCTGGCCCTGGCCCCACCCACCCTTCTCCTTCCTGGTCTTTCAAAGACTTTCCGGGCTGTCATTTAGGACTCCACAAAGCCAAAGACCGATGGAAGCATGTGGAGGCAGCATCTGGCCCCCTGGATTTGCCTTTGGGGAGCCACCCCTCCCCCACACGGGTGACCCTCTCAGGGTCGTAGGTCGTGCGCCACCCAGGCCTGGCCAATCAGAGCCCCGCGTCCCCTGGCCACGCCCAGAACATGGGACCTGAAGAGGGTCCCTGAGAGCAGATCCCCAGACTCTGGCCGCAGCTGTTGGCAGGAGAGAACAGCGAGGCTGCCGGGGGCCATCTTGTCGTCAGGACATCAGGAGAGCGCTCAGGCCTGAAACGGAGGGACAGACGGATGCCTGAAAGCGGCCTCGGCCCCGGGCCCAGCACGCCCGAGCCCAGGCCCACGGGGCCTTCTCAGTCCAGCAAGCCAACCCCCCCCCTCGTTTTTGCCTTAAGCCAACGTGAGTTGGTTTTCCTGTCCCTGGCAGCCACAGGGGCCCTAACCCCGGGGCCTGGGGGCCCCCCTGGGATGCGTGGGTCACAGTGCACTCTTCCCAGGACACACACACTTTGACAGAACCGCCAAGAGTGACAGAACCTCAAAGCAGGGAAAGGACTCTCCCTTTACAGATGGGGAAGCAGCCCTCCGAGGGAATGGGAGATCCGCACCTGTGACCGCTTGACTTTTGGCCTCAGTGGAGCCACTCTTTGGTCCCCTTCCCCCAACCCTATTGCTTAAGACCATGCCAGTGGTGTGGGACTATCTTGGGTTGCCAGATAAAATATAGGATTTAGCAAATTCAACAAATGAAAATACAGGGTGCAGGCTAAATTTGAATTTCAGATAAACAATGTGTTTTTTAGTATAAATATATCTCATGCAATATATGGGACCCAATTATGCTAAACATTATATTTGTCGCTTATTAGAAATTGAAATTTAACCAGGCATCCTGTATTTTTATTTGCTAAATTTGACAATCTTATTTGAAGCAGGGAAGGCAAGGCCACTTTCCTATGAGGAAAAGAGCTGGAGGAAAGGGTGAGAAAGGGTGCAGCCTCAAAAATTAACCTTTCCTGTCTCCTGCCAGGGCGCCCACATCACCCAGTCAGTCTTCGTGACTTTGCAGCTAGCAGGTCAAATGAAAATGTGGCCCAGAGAGAAACCATATTAACCATCAACACTCTAGTATGAATTAATTTACAAAACTGTGCACTTAAATATTGTCAGTTATACTGCAGGGAAGAGCCTTGGGAAGCGGAGACTGTCCCCCTTCCCTCATTTTTCCCATGGGCTTCCCTGTGTTTTTCAACCCAGACTGCATGTTAGAATCACTAAGGGAGCTTTGAAAAAGTCCCGAAGCCAGGCCACACCCATTCCAACTAAACCGGGATGTCTGGGCTTGGGACCTGGGCATCATATTTTTCCGCAAGGGATCCCAATGCAGTTAAATGTGAGAATCAGTGGAAAGAGCAGTTCAGAGCAGGGGGGTCTGGTCATGGAAGGGGTGCTGTTGGCTGCCAGCCCATCTGTCCTGGCCACCATGACTGTCATGTCATTTTCCCTACTGTTCTGCAGGGGCAACATGGTCAACCCCACTGCCCACATGAGGAAGCAGGTTCAAAGAGGTGGTGAGACTTCCTCAAGGGGACCCAGCAAGGTAAAGGCCCTGGGATTTGATGTGGGTTTGCCTGACCCCATGACCACTATGCCTTGCCACCTCCAGGCTGTGCCGCTTTTGGCTGGGTGCCTTTCCTTCTCTGGTCCTACGCAGCCTCGTCTGTGAAATGAGGGCTGGAGGATGCTGCATCACCAAGCATTGTCGAGCCTTGAAATCAGCTGTGTCACGTGGCAGGAGGGGGATCTTGATGGGCAAATGGGGGAAGGGGAAAGAATGGGCCCAGGGGCAACTCTGGGTGTCCTGAGCTCAGTGTGAACGAAGACTTAGAGAGCAAGGGACCGCTTTGCTGTGGGGGTGATTGACTGCCCATGAAGTGGGCTTCGCAGACTTAACAGTCATCATCCTAAAGGCCAACATAAGCCCCTGGTAACTACCTGTCCAACAGGTGACCAGAATACCTGTCCATGCCAGCGCTCCCCCTTCATTGCCTGTGGGAGGACAGGACTATCATCCCATTTTACAGATGAGGAAATTGAGGCTTGGATAACTTCAATGATTTGCTGCAGAGTGAACAGCTATTAGCGGGGACCTGGTGCCCCCACCGTGCAGTCCGCAGCTGCAGCTTGCAAAGCCAGCGTCCACGGTTCTTATGCTGTCCGAGCTCTTTTTTTTAAGGTTTATTTTGAAATAATTATAGACAGTAAGTTGCAAATATAGTACAGAGAGGCCCAGGCACCCCTTACCCAGTCTCCCACCACCTTCCTTTATAGTCACAACTCCCCTTCTCCCCCGCCCCGGGCCCTAACCCCTGGCAACCACTAATTGAGAATCTTGAGTTTGACACACATAGTGGGTTCATGGACTTGCACCTAGCGATTAGCTCGTGGGTCTGCCCGGATAGTCACCCACCTGATATCCCATCCCCCACTTCTTCCTTGCTATGGGAGCCCCCGTATGAGGGTACAAAGTGTCCCGCTTAATTCCTGCCTTCCCAGACTGCCTTGCAGCTGGGGGCAGCCCTGTGACACAGTCCTGGCTCGTAAGATGCAACTGGAACCTGCTGGAAGGTTCTAAGGGAGCTTTGGCTTTCCTGAGGGTGGATGTGGCAATACAATTCCTTCTCCCCCTTTTGAGTGCAGACATTTCAGCTGAAGCCACAAGGGCGCATGGTGGAAACCCCAGGAAAATGGCAGGCAGCCCCGCCTTGCTGGGCCACGAGCCAACATCTGCTACCTCTGGATTTCTTATAATCGGACCAAAAGAACTGTTCGGGCCACAAGTTCTCAACCAGGGCCGATCTGCCTCCCCCGCCCCTCACCCTCGGGACGTGTGGCAATGTCTAAAGGTATATTTGGCTGCTGCAACTTGAGGGGAGCTACTGGCATCTAGGGGGCGGAGGCAAGGAGGCTGGTAAACATCGCGTAAGGCAGAAGAAAGGAGGGCACGGTCCTAGAGGCTAACGCGGTTAGTCCTGACGAGGTCAGCTGGGTCCCCTTTCCCGGGCACAGCGGCTGCCCTAAGGGCTCAGGCCCCAGCAGGTGAAAGACAGGCCAGTGGGCGTGTGTGGGGGTCGGGGGGGGGGAGACAGACCCTGGCTCTGAACCCCGCCTCCACCCCTAGCAGGCTACACTGACCCACCCAGCCTCGGCCAGAGGGCTTGGTGCTGAGGCACAGCCGCAGATGGGGGCTTCCAGCGTCCTCACGACAACTCCAGGTGGAGAACAGAGAACACAACTTTCGATACAAACTCCGCTTTAATGTAGAAAAAGAGAACTCACGTACATACATAAATACAATTTGGGAGTTATATAAATAAAGTAAGAAAATAAAGAGACGTACGTATCAAAATAAATTACTCATAAATATCCGTGCTGCGTGTTATCTAAGTGCTGGGGAAGGACCCGAGAAGATCTGCCTGCTGTGTTTGTTCGCCAGGTGCTGGCAGGACCTGGGGCTTGAAGAGATTTCTTTTCCTGGCTTTTGAGTGACAAGCACACTTAGACGCGGTGGTGGGCAGCCCAGGCCTGAGCCACAGTATAGCTTGGTGAAAGGGGCAAAGAGCTAGGTGGGTACCTGAGGAGATGGAGGCAGGTGACCCAGAGGAGGGCAATTTACTCTTTTCAGGCCAATGAGACAGCGCTTAAGAAAGAAGGCCAGGAGCCCCAGGTGGGGTGGGAGAGCCGGGGAGGAGGCAGGTAGGGTCCCGGCTTGTTGGAGTCTGCCTGGCCTGGGCAAATCGGACTCCCTGGCGAGTCCAAGAGTCCCCTGGAATGAGTGGGCAGCTGGTGGAGGTGGGACAACAGCCTTTTACCTTAGGGGACTCAGCCCTGAGCTGGCTCTGAGCAGGGCGCTGGCTCCCGAGAGTGGGGGGAAAGGTAGGTCAATGCACAGGAATAGCCCGTATTGTCCTGGGCAGACTGCTGAGAAGAAACTGTCAAGAGATCGTTGAGATTCACCTGGGCTAGATGGGGGCTGGGGGCTGGGGGCTGCTGAGCCTGGTGGGCCATGCCTGCCTCCCCCACCCCCATCGGTTCTGGCCTGGAGCTTGGGGAGGGCCAGCTATCCCCAAGTTGAGATGGCGATCAGTCTTCACACGAGTCAAGTTTACCTTGGTTACACAGAGCTGGCCAGCTGCACGTGAATGTTAAATGACTGCTTTTCTTCTGGCCACTCCTGCAGAAAAGGATGGGAGGTGGAACTACAGGGTTTTAGTTTGGCATAAGAATGGTCCCAAAGGTAGTGAGTTCCCCATTAGTGGTGGTATTCAAGCTGAGCCGCGACAGCATGGCAACAACATGCCTAGCAGTGGGAAGGGTGCGGGTTGGGGACTTGGGTAGCCGCTGGGTGGCTGCAGGGCTGGCCACGTTCTGATCAGACAAGTCTATCCTCTCGAGACGGCACAGCCAGTGTTAAGCTCTCGATATGTACAAGTTCTGAAAGGTTCTTCCTAAAGCTAAATAGAGCCTGGACTTAGCATTGTACTTGCAGAAGCACGGCGGAGGCCGAAGAGGCAGAGTGCCCCGGCCAGGTGGGCAGAGGGAAACCCAGAGCCTCACTTATTTCTGAAAACTTGGACTCTTCACAAGCCCAAGTCCGGAGGCGATTCCAAAAGGATCCATATTGTCAGTCTCCAGCGGCGAGGAGAACACGCCGGGCTCCACATCATCCCTGGGGTCCTTGGGCTCTGCTGGTATCATGGACAGCATGGGCAGGAAGTGGGACAGGGGCAGAAAGCCTCTGCCTTTGTACAGCTGCCTCTGCTTCGCACTGCTCAAAGACACAGGAAGGCCGTGCTTCCTAGACCAATACACGTTGTAGCCATCGGGGCGGATTTCTTCCTCAAAAGCACAGTCTTCCGCGGAGTACTGAGGCTGTGGAGAAAACAGGCAGCTGTGAGTACCATGGGGCACCCCCTCTGGGTAAGCCCAGAACATCTGGGCTGCAGCTACGTGCTGCCACACAAGTCCACCTGAGTATCGCTTGCGGGCTTCAGCTCGACCTCGTGGTTTATAGTTCACACCCCTTGAAATGGACCCCCTCTCCCTGTACACGCACTTCCGGTGTCCTTCAGCTTTGTGTACTGTACTATCACCTACGCTTTAGAAGTTCCTTAACACTCTACATTAAATCAACAGTCGTAAGAGATTCCATATTAGGCAATCAATTAGCAATAATATCCATAATGAATATATTGGGTCCATCACCCTTTACATTAAATGAGTAACTTTTTTTTTTTTTAAAGATTTTATTTATTTATTCATTTATCCCCCCCTTGCTGCTTGTGCTCGCTGGGAGTAACTTTTAACATTAAAAGGTCCATCACATTCCACTAAAACTGGCACTTTGGGAAACACGGCTAGACTGTGTTATCATTTTAGGAGGAATCTTTTAATTAAGAATTACCCAGTACCACCAGCTCTGTGGTCCAAATTATAGCATCTATTCCCACCTCTACTCCGAATCACACTCGATGAGAGATTCTGAGGTTTTCTGGTCTGATGGTGGTGATCAGAAGTATCAGCCCCCTCCTGCTCTTTCATTCGGCTGCCAGGGCCGTCGAGATAAGGGGTCCCTCCAAAGCCCAGGAGCCTGCACCCAGCAGGCAGCGGGAAACCAGTGCTTGGTCTTAAGACTGAGAGATGCCGATGACCAAGTCGGATCCCAAACTGCCAAGTGTCAGGCAGGGCTGGGCAGGGCTGGGCAGAGCCCCGAGCCTGGAGCGCTGGGCCATAAACAGAACCCTGGAGGCGCCCAGGCTCACTTCTGGCTAAGTCTACGAAGGTCACTGAACGGCAGGTGGATGAGTGCCATGCTGATAAGGCCCTGATAAGGCGTGCGCCTCCTGAGGCGCCCATCCACCCACGGCAGCCCTGAGCCAGCGGGACTCTGGGATAAAACCACTGGGCAGTGGGAGCCATCTCTCCGACTTTCGAAAAGGCAAATCAATAGATACCAAAATCATGGGAAGTCAAATCACATGGCTAGTTCTCTTGGGGAAAAAAAAAATTAGCATCTTATTCTTTCTGTGCTTAGAAAAGGAAACGATTGTGAGTTTCTAGAAAAATGGGGAATTTCAGTTCTGGAAAACAAAACACACACACACAGTCTTCAGTTTTTGCTACGCCAAGGCCAGAGGATCAAGAGGCAGAAGAGGATTTGGGGTGAAGAGACACTGCCCCCAGCCGCCCCCCGTGGATTGGGGCACCCTGGCTGGCTGAGAGCCAAGCCTCCTGCCCCGAGGTCTAAATATCAAAAGGTGCAACTGCGGGTTTGGAGCAGCTCTGGGCTTCAGCCCTCCAAGTGTGGCCACCTCCTTTCTTTCACGCCCTTTCAAATGGGATTCCATCATAAAACTTGGAGCACTGTGAATAAACTTCTGAGCTGAAAACCAACTTTGAGGCGGTATAAAGCCTTGAGCCGCGGTTCACAAAGGGGCTGATGGGGCGGTGGAGGCCCCGGGGCCCGCATCTTCTCTGGGGCGGGGGCACTCCCGGGCAACGGGGCCGCCACCCCCCCCCAGCCCTTATCTACCACCCCTCGGTTTGGGTGCGCCTGGCCCGGGGTGGGGGTGGGGGAGGCCCCGGGCCGCCGCAGACCTCCCACAGGCTCCTCTGAGCGCGGGGCTGGCGGGAGGGCTGCTCCTTTGAACTCCCAGTCTTTGTTCCCGCCAACCCGGCGTCCGCACACTTCCTGCCCAGAAATTAACGCGCTTACCTGGGCCTTCCAACGCCCCCGCCACAATCCCCCAACAAAAGGCGCGCACAGTCCAGGCTGAGTCCAGCGGGAGCAGAGCGCTGCCCCTGGAATATCATATTTTGCAATCCTAAACCACACCGTTATATTGGGAGATAAAATTTAAAAATATCTCGCCAGCCCCCAATGCGCTTTTTTTTTTTTTCTGACTTAACGAAGATTGTTTTTTTTTTTCCTAAAAGATCCAAGTGGTGGATATTCACTTAAAAAAAAAAAAACAATAAGACGACAGGAGGGGGAAAGGAGGCGAGCGAGGGCCACACAGGCGCAGAGGGAGCGTGCCAGGTCCGGCATGGGTTTTCCTGTTTTAATATGCAAGGGAGCTGAGGAACGCGGTTTCCTCCATCCAGCTGGGCCTGCTGGGCCTGCTTTAGCGCAACTGAAAATGCAAAGAGCGATTTCCCATTCCCGGGCGCTGGCGGCGAGCACTTCCGCAGGAAAAGAAGGCGGACGGAGCTAAATCGCCCCTAGCCGTCTTGTCTAGCTGCCCGCAAGCGGGCCCGGGTGCAGCAGCAAGGAGGCCTTGGATTGAGTCCAGCCCTCCCCCCACGCTGTGCCCCGCAGGCCCCCGCGCCCCCGGTGCATCCCCCCTCGTGGGGGCACTTACCAGCCCTTGCAGACTGCCGTCGGCGCGCATGCAGAGGTACAGAGCGCTGGGCACGCCCTTGATGGCCACGGTCCGCAGCGCCACTGCCTTGATCTCGAGCAAACCTGGGTGCGAGGGAAGCAAGAAGCTGCCACCGGGAGCCCGGGCGAGCGGGAAGCCCAAAGGCTCGTGTCCCTCCCTCCGCGCGCTGTCGGGGGACCCGGGAGGGAGCGGAACACGGAGCTGCGTAGACCCGGGAATTCCGGGAGTGAGGGGCCCACGGGAGCGGAGGGATGGCTGGGTAAGAGGGCGCCGGGGAGGGGTGCTCGAGCAGGGTGCGGGTGGCGGAGGCGGGTGGGAGGTCCCGCGGGAACTCACTGTGCGCGCTCTGGCTGCGCGTGCCATCCACGGTGCCGTCGGCGCGGATGTGCAGGAAGCAGCTGAAGAGGCCGTAGGGGCCGGCGGTGTACAGGTGCCGCAAGCGGACCGGTTCGCCCCAGCCGTAGTGCACGTGCGGCCCCGCGTCGGAGAAGGCCAAGGGGCGACCGGCCGCGGCTAGCCAGAGGCCGGCCAGGACCAAGACGCGGGCCATGGTGCGCCCAGTCGGCGCGTCCAGCATGGCAACTCGCTTGGGCTCGGGGCGCTGCTCGGGGCAGCACGGGTGCAAGAGGTTGGAGGCGACCGCGCCGCGCGGCTGAGCTGGGCGAGCGGGGGAGGCCGCGTCCCTCTAGCCAGCGGTGCGCTCCGGGCGCCTGGACGCGCTGCGCTCCTGCTCCGACGGCGCGGCGGCTCCGGGAGGCAGCCTTATATAGCGCGCCTTATCGGCCCGGCGGGTTGGTGCCCGCTACACCCGAGCATTTCTTATCGGGATTGCATCAGCCCTCCGCCCCCCGCACACACCCACTAACACCCCGCCTCCGGCCCCAGCCCGGGCCCCAGGCCCGGCCCCAGCCCCCTTCCCGGAGGCTCCCCCGCTCGGGTGACCCCGCCCAGACCGCCTGGATCTGGGGGAAGAGGAGGTCCCCATTTCACGGGAGGGTCCGCAGGAGCTCCTCCCCCACGCGCGGCTGCAGAGCGGGGGGCTGGGAGAATCGGGTTTTTTAAATCCAGAAAGAGACAACGGGCGCCCCTCCCCCAGGCCACGGGCTCCCCAGAGGAGGCGCTTGGCGCAAGCAGAGGTGGGGGTGGGGGAGGGGACAGGAACCCTGGGGCCGCAGATTGGAGGGCACTGAGGTTTGCTCCCCCCACCCCGGTCTGGAAAAGCCTCGCCTAGGCTTTAGGGCCCCCTCCTCTTAAAAAGAACCACTTTTATCCCCAACCCCCGACAGTCCCAAGGCCTCTGCTTGTCTCTCCACTTAAAAGCCGTCTGTTAGAACGTCCCCCTGCAGCCCTGACCCTCGCCTGTTTTCCTGGCTGTTTCTTCTCGAGATCCCGGGCCCCGACCCCTTTTATTCGGGTAAAACGCCACCCGACGGGGGAGGGGGTCGGGCGCGAACTCCGCCCTGGGAGAAACAATGGCGCGCGGCGAGCAGCGCGTCCGCTAGATGGCGCCCCTGCCCCGGCTTCCGCCTGCCTCTGCGGCCGCGCGCCGCCCCGCCCGGCCCGGGCCCGGGCGCGGGAACCTGGAAGGGGTGGCAATTTGCAGGCGACTTCGGGGCAGGTGGGCTCGCCAGCCGGAGGACTGGTCAACTCCGACTGCCCGGCGCAGGCCGGGCGTGCGGCGGAGGGAGGCAGCGCGGGGGCGTGGTTCCCCGCCTTTTGGGGTGCCTTCGATGGTTCGCCCGGTCCTTGGGTCCCTGAGCGCTTCTCTGGTGCCAGGGCGCGCTGCCTGCGGTGGGAGGGCTCGGGGAGGCCCTTTCCCGGTGCTGCGTGGGTGGGAGGTCCCAGGAGCAGTGCTAGCCGCCGCTGGAGCCCAGATGTGGAAACTGGGGCCCCGCTCGGCGAAGTGATTTGTGCAAAGCAGAGATCTCCTGCAGCGATGCTCAGAGGAGGGGAACTACGTCCCAAGCTGGGGAAATAAGAGGCTTTGGGTAAACCCATAACTTCTCATTTTATCTCCCTCTCCTCCCAGCCCCCCAACTCCTGGGTGAGGGTCCCCACCAGGTTGGGGCACAGCCTCGCTGGCCCAACGCCATGGCCTTCGGGGGGGGGCAAGGGGTGCAGGTCTGGCAAGAAGAGCAGGGCTGGGCCTGATGGATTTCAGTGAGCAGAGGCCAAATTCATACCCCAGGCCGTGGCTGACCTTAAGGACGGAGTGTGGAGAGAATGTCACTAGAGAAGCCTTGACAAAAAGACTCGCCTGAGACTTTCTAGACCAGGGACCCCCTCGCTGTGTGTCTTGGTTCAGAAAGCTGCTGCTTCCGTTAAATCTAATTACTCCCCCCCTGTGGCTTTAAACTGCAAGCGGCTCCTATTAAACTTAATTACCCTCCTCTGCAGCTTTAATTTTAAAGATCCTCGATAAATGCAGGGCACCCAGGGGGATGGCCGCGGCTGCACCGGGGAGCGTGCCCCAAACGGGGTGAGCTGGGGGCTCGCCGCCCTCCTGCCTGCTGCCCCTCCTTGGGGCATGGTGGGGAAAACAGGGATCTGCTGACGGGCACTGAGGGCCTCCTCTGTCCCAGGCCTGTTCTGAGCACTTGGCGGGTGTTACGTATGCCTTAACCCCCCGCAAGACGCCCATTTTACAGATGGTAAGCAGGGGCCCAGGAAAGTGACAAAGTGGCCCCGGGCCCCACAGCCCGCAAGTGCTGACGCTGCCGTTTGAGCCCAGGCAGGTGGGCTGGTCAGCAATATCGGGCCAAGATTCAGGAAGAGCTGAGCTCCAGTCTCTGGGCGGCCACTCGCCGCTCTGTGGGGCTGCCCTTGCGTCATTGGGGTTGGGGGTGAGGTGACAGGGCTGCGACGTAGGGGTCCGAACTGCTGCCTCGAAGCCATGCCCGGCCCCTCCTGTGCAGCCCCTTGCTCCTTAAGCCGCCCGAAAGAGTGGACATCAATGGCTGGCGACGCGGACGGCCCTACTCAGAGGCTCCACCGCGGCCCAGTCGTTTCGCGGTGCCAGCCACCACTGAGAGCTTTCTGCGATCGCTCCGAGCTGCCCAGGCCGGGCAGCCTGCAGGGTCGGCACCTGCTCCGCTCAGCTGGTACCTGCCGGGCTGTGTGGCCTGGACAGAGGACAAGGCGTGCTGGCCCGCAGGGGGCGCTGCAGCCAGCTGTCGGGCTCCCAGGCAGTGCTGGGGTGTGGAGGTGAGGCTGGGCCCCAAGGGCCCCCGGTGCTGTCTGGGCGGCCTCTGTCTCCTGGGGCTGCTGGATCTGGTCCTGGCAGGGAGGCATCTGGTCAGGCGGCCAGAGGGGCACGGCTTAGTGGGTTTATTTGGGCTTTGCTGTTAGCTGAGACTTTTTAAACTGCCCTGGTCTCCTTCCTCCCATCCAAATGCAGGGCGGTTGTGTCTGCCTGATCACGGCCATCCAGAGAGCTTCATCATTTCCTGAGCCCATGTCCCAACAGCTCGGAAAACCTTGTTCTGCTTCGCTTCCATCTTTGTGTTATGGGAACACTAGTTTTCCTTTAAATTTTACAATTAGAATTTAGGTTACACTGTCAAGTGTGCTTCCTTAAGTACCCAAGCACTCCCCTGTCTCTGCCCCATGGCTGGGAACTATTTTGTCTTTGGTGGGATCTCTAAGTGTTGGTAAACGATGACCAGGAAATAAGAATCGCAATAGAGCTTCAGACAGGAAGGGCCCCCAATGCTCGGCTCGGGGGGCAGCCCCACAGAGCGGTGAGTGGCCGCCCAGAGACTGGAGCTCAGCTCTTCCTGAATCTTGGCCCGATATTGGTGCTAGAACATGCATTATTTTCCTCCAAAGACTTTCTATTTCCCCAAAACCGTAAGGGTCATTATTTCGAAATGAGGTCACCCAGCTAGCCCAGAAATTGACCACAGGAGGGGGGTGCATAGCAGCGTGGAAAAACGCTGAGCCTCAGTTTCTTCATTTATAATATGGCAAAAGGGTTAACGTAAAAATTAGAAGAGATGTCCCTATGTATTTATGTGTCTATTCTCTGTATCTATCCTATCCATCTATCATCTATCTATCTATCTATCTATCTATATCTAATCCATATTTAGAGACTGCCTGTCACGTGGTGGGTATGTTATTATAAGGGAAAGCTATGGGGTCGGATGTGGCTCAAATGGTTGGGTGTCCGTCTCCCATATGGAGGGACCTGGGTTCAATCCCCAGGACCTCCCGGTGAAATTAAAAATAAATAAAAATTAAAAAAATAAATAAATAAAGGAAAGCTATTGATTTAAATACTACTTTCTGGCTATCTTTGCAACATTTATCATTTATTTGAAAATGTAATTGCAGCTCAACAAAAGACAAATCTCACCCTTGTAGTGACAGAAAGCTAGTCAGTGGTTCTCTGAGGTGGGAGGGAGGCATGGAGCTCAACTGGAAAGGAGAAAGACAGAACTTTCCGGGGTGATGGAAATGTTGTATATCTTGATTGTAGTCGTGGTTACATGGGGGGCATTTGCCAAAACTCATTGACTAGCGCATCCCCTTGGGTGCATTTTACTTTCAATTATACCTCAGGAGGGTTGCCTTTAAACAGTTTCATGCAAAAGTAGTGCTTGTTCATTGTTGAAAATTGGGGACATCCAGAAAAGCACAAAGAAGTCAGTTAGAAATCACCTGGAATATCATTATTGCAATATGCCCTGTTGTTTCTTTTGGATGAATTTCTTCCTGGAATTTTATTTATTTATTTTTATTTTTTTATGAGGTACCTGGGGCCAGGGATTGAACCTGGGACCTCGTATGTGGGAAGCTGACGCTCAATCACTGAGCCCCGTCAGCTTCCCTGAGATGGTTTTTTTTGTTTGTTTTGCTTGTTGCTTGTTTTTATTTTCAGGAGGCACCGGGAACTGAACCTGGGACCTCCCATGTGGGAGGCGGGTGCACAACTGCTCGAGCCACATCTGCTTCTTCCCAGAATTTTTTTTTTTTTTTTAAGATTTTATTTATTTATTCATTTATCCCCCCCTTGCTGCTTGTGCTCGCTGGGTCAGCTAACCACGCCGTGCGGGCGGGCTTGCCTTCACCAGGAGGCCCCGGGAACCGAACCCGGGGCCTCCCATATGGTAAACGGGAGCCCTACTGATTGAGCCACAGCCGCTTCCCTCTTCCCAGAATTTTTAAAAAAAGCATGTTTATATCTTTTTTACAAGACAGGATGTGAGTCGTAGCCTCATTTCTCCCCACTTGCTGTAGACAGTCCCCACGCCATTGAATACCCTTCCACAGTAGCAGATCTGTGTGAGGTGCCCTGGAGGAGGCCATCCGTCCCCTTTTGCTGGACGTTCTGATGTTTTTCAATTTCCGCTCCCAGATCCCTCGGGGGAGCACGTCCGTGTGATGTGTTTCACATGTGTCCTGTCCCTGACTATTTGTTCCCTCTACTAAACCCCTGGAAGTGGACTGACTGGGTCCCAGGCCCTTTTCTCCAGGGTTCTGCTAGGTCTTGCCCGTGTGGTGAACAGAGCACTGCGGCCGGGACATGGTGGCTTTCTCCTGGAATTAGGGGAACCACGCTGCTTCTGTCTTCCCTCGGGGCCCTGCAGCTCCCTGCGGACTTCTGTTGGCGACTTAGAGCCTGTCGTTCTGCAACAGAAACGAGCAGCAAGTAGCCCACGTGGCACCGAGCAGGGATTTGGGGGCTTCTTTTGCTGCCCATTCCGAGTGCCCCCAGGGCCTGAGACCCCCCAGCTGGCAGAGCTGCCCTCTAGGGGAGCTCTGGGTGTGGTGTGCGCCTAGTCTCGTCATCTGGGCACGCCAGGAGCTGACAGTTTCTCCAAGGTGGGGGGGGTGCAGATGAATTCCTGCCATTTGGGCTGCAAAGCCAATTTCTGTAGGTGAATTCTCTTTTCTCGTTGATGGTCATCGAAACAGAGCTGGGCTCCGATAGAAAGAGCTGGGCTGTCGGTGTGGCCATCTCCTGTGAGAACTCAGGCCTTAAATGCCACACATTTAAAGAAACCGAAAAGTGGCTGAGGGAGTTTCCCAGCTCTGCCGTAACAAAGTAGCACACTGAGTAGTTACAACACTGAAATGTATTCCCTCCAGCTTCTGGAGGCCAGACGTCCCAACTCAAGGGGTGGGCAGGGTTGGTGACGCCCGAAGGCTCCGAGGGAGAGGCTGTTCCTTGCCTCCTGGCTTCCAGGGGCTCCTTGGCTTCTTCCAACCTCTGCCTCTTGGCATCTGTCCAGCCTCTGCCTCCATGTTCGCGTGGCCTCCCCCCAGGGTGTCTCTGTGTCTCTTTCGTTTTAGGACACTGTCACATTGGATGTAGGGCTCACCCTCATCCAGCTTGACTTCAACTTGATTGTATCTGCAAACACCCTGTTTCCAAATAAGGTCTCCTCCTGAGGCTCCAGGTGGGTTTGCTTTTGGGGGGACACTATTCAGTCCAGTACAGCAGCTAAATGAGAAACTGTTAACAATGCCAGTGGTGACTTTACTAAAAGTCACACAACGAAAGTACCGGAGCAGAAAGGGACCAGAGCCCCTGGCCCCTGACTGCCCACCTCCTTCTGTTCCACAAAACCCTCCCCTGGAGGGCTCTTTAAGCTTTACCCACAACATGATTATTTTTTCTCCTGTCCAAAACAACCACGACAAACCTTCAGTCCTGCTTTTCCCACCCCTTCTCTCAGAGGTTAGGAAACCCTGGGATGGGCGTGAGGGATGGCCAGCACGTGCGGACACCTGACGATGACAAAGGTGACAGCTGACGCTGAGTGAGCCCTCTGGGAGTGCCAAAAAGTGTGCCAGGCGTGTTATGCACGTTACTGCATTTGATTTTCACGTGCCTGCTTCAAAGACGGGAACTGAGGCTCAGAAACTGTCACTTGCCTGGAGTCAGAAAGCTAATTAGCGGCAGAATCAGGATTGAAACCCAAAACGGTCTGAATTCAAGTTGCAAAGCTATTAATCATTTATAGGTATTAAAAGGCAGTATAAAAACTGCCCCCCTTTCTGTAAGTTAGGAAGCTGGCCCAACATCAGAGCCTCCGATTTCCCAGCCCCGTCACCCACCCAATGCTTCCCGACTGGTTGCATGAGACCAGCAAGACAGGATCCCCCTCTCTGTCTAAGAGGGTCCTTGGTTCATGGCTGCTTCACCCTCATCACCCTTGGCCGCTGTTTCTTGGGGAGGAGGGTGGCCTGACATTTGTCTCCTCCCCCAGCCAGCTTCGTGGAGGAGGGCAGTGGGTCTGCACGGCTGGCAGCGGTGGCCCGGTGCCGTGCCCAGAGCTGAACACGATTGGTGGCCAAGAACTAATTCTCTAAAAGAACCCGGAGATGTCTCCGGTATGAGTCTGCCGGGTCCATTGGCTGGTCCGTCATTCCGTCACCCCTTCCTCGGCCCTCACCTTCTATCTTGTCCCCTCCCCCTTATTCCTTACCTCTCCTTGCTTCCACCGTCTTAACTGATGCAGACTTGCCGAGCCCTCTGATGTCAAGGGAACCGGACCCCCCTCCTGCCCGGTGGTACCCCGGGGCAGGGCTGGCAGCCAGGGGTGGGGGCTGCATTTGAGACAGCCCGAGATGCAGGCAGGGGCCCACACGGTGACGTCCGCATTGCTAGGGCAGGAGGGTTTGGGCTAAGGGCCTGTGGCATAAATGAGCTTTATTTCAAAGTCCACCCCTGCAGTGTCCCACGCCCCTGCTGCCAGCCCCGAGTACCTTTCCTGCAGTGCTGTGAGACACTGTGTCACCTGCCTGGCAACTGTGGAGCCCTGTGAATCCTGGCCTTCCTCTGGAGGAGAGCCACCCTGTCAGGTGCAGTCACCTGCCTTCAGCTCACGGCTAACGAGACGCCATCTCCGTCAGCACCCAGTCCGGGCAGCAGCGCCAGCCGATGTCCCTCTTCTACAGACAAGGAAGCCCGTTCGCAAAGCCGGCTCGCAGTAAAGACCGCGAAGCTGAGGAAGGCGGCAGGCTCAGAGAAGCCAAGTGGATTGGGGCCGCGAGCCCGGGGGGCCGCGAGCCCGGGAGGCAGTGCCTGTTTGACCTCACCCGGTGGGCGCCCAGTTCCCCGCAGAGACTATGGGGCCCTCCCAGAGGCCGAGCTTCTATGTGTATTGAACAGGCCGTTTCAGCTCATTCAAAATGGGTGGGCTTCCACAGGACCCTGGCGGTTTCCTGGCAGCCCCTTAGTCCCAAATGAGCAAAATAAGAACCTGAGAGGGGAAGGGGTTGCACAAGGCTGTCCAGCCAGTGGGCAGCAGGGAAGGGGCTAAAACGCTCTCTATAACCCCCATACACTGTCCAGGATTGTATTTGGTCGGGAATGAAGTCTTTGAGAAAGGAAAACCCCTTACACCGAGGCTCCTTACTAAAAACACCTTCCGAAGCAGGTCGGCGTTTGCCAGGGGCTAGGGGAAGGGGAGATGGGGAGTGAGTCTAGTCCTTTTGGAGTGATGGAAATGGAATATTTTCCAAAATAAACCACTTGCCTGGTACCAGCTTGTGGCTTCAGCCAGACACGGGGGCAGCCGCTCGCCTCTGTACACCGGTTTTCTTTCTTTTTTTAAAGATTTATTTACTTATTTACACACCATTTGTTGTTTGTGCTCACTGTCTGCTCTCTGTGTCCATTTGCTGTGTGCTCTGTCTGCTCATCTTCTTTTTAGGAGGCATCAGGAACCGAACCCGGGAGCTCCCATGTAGGAGAGAGGAGCTCAATCACCTGAGCCACCTCAGCTCCCTGGTTGTTGTATCTCTCACTGTCTTTCCTCTTTGTGTCTCTTTGTTGCATCAGCTTGCCTCACCTCCTGCCGCGCCAGCTCGCCTTCTCCAGGAGGCACTGGGAACTGAACCAGGGGCCTTCCATGTGGTAGGCAGAAGCCCAAACGCTTGAGCCACATCTGCTTCCTTTGCCCTGGTTTTGAAGTCACGAATCAGGTTCCATCTCAACAATGGCCCTGCAGATGTTACCATGACTCCTCAACCCCATTTTCCAGAGTGGGAAACTGAGGCTCCAGGAGGCCCCATAGCCGAGCCAGGGCGGTGACGCAGAGCACTCAGTATTGTGGGAGAAAAAAGAGGCGGCTATTAAGGATCCTCCTGGGGTGTGACTCTTAGTTGAATGAGAATCAAGCTGCAACCCTGATGTCACAGTCGGAGAACATAATTTCCAAGGCTCTGATTCCCTTGGGAATGCCCCCAACCTGTCACCATTCCCTTAGGAATACTCTTTCCCACCCTCTTAATCCACGCTTGTAAGCTGTGACTCTGTCTTGTCTCCTTTTGGGTCTTAAGTAATCCTCTTTTTTTTTTTTTATAACGGGGACGTCTCTTTGTACTTGGTTGTTTGGTCTTTCTCTGCAGTGGGAGTCTACACCCCATGTGACGTGTTTGCTCTCAGGCACGAGGCTGAGAAGCCTCCGGGTGCCCAGGTCACAGAAGGCAGCCCTTCTGGGAGCAAAGGGATCTTGCAGGAGTCCCATTTGGGCCCACTGTTCCAGAGCATTCTGCACTGTTTTACTCCTAATGACAGTCACCATTTAGTTGAACATCTGCTCTGGGCCAAGGGTTGTGTGTGTGCGTGTCCTCATATGCATGTGTGTGTGTGAGTGCACACGCATGTGTCGTGTGCGTGCATGTGTGAGAGTGCACATGTGTGTGTCCTCGTGTGCATGCGTGTGTGAGAGTGCATGCGCGTGTGTCCTCGTGTGCATGGGTGTGTGCGCACACGCGTGTGTCCTCGTGTGCATGGGTGTGTGTGCACATGAGTGTGTGATCCGAAGTCCTTGTGGCAGTAACGGAGGAAGCTCCATTTCCCAGTCGGGTAAATGGAGGCTTGGGGGAAGCAAGCTTGCCTCGGGTGGCACAGACGACACTCCTGGCCATCATCTGTTCCACACCCGCCTCTGCTCCTTTGGGAGCTGATGACTGCCTCGTCCTCTGCCCATTCCCTGGTGGCAACTGGCATAATGAATATTTGTTCATTGACAGAGGAGAGGAGGGAGGGAGGGAGAGGAACGAAAGGAAGCTCCGTCCTCAGCTGCCCAGGACTTCTGACCCTGCCTGTCTGGTCAGTAGAGACCAGAGATATTTTTTGAGGCGTTTCAGCAGATGCATGTGCTCGTTCTGCCTGGGGTTTCCGGCTCACAGATCAAGGGGCTGCAGAATTCCTTCCGGAGGCTCCTGCCATGGGCCTCGGACAAGCCCCTGACTTGGCTTCCCCACCTGGGAGACAGACCAAGACACGCTGCCCTGGGGGTGGCGTGAGAGTGGAGGGACCCCCCGGGGGGTGAGGTCAAGGGGGGCTGGGGCACTGGGGAGGGTGCTAGGGCACGGGCGCTCACAGTAGCATGGACCCAAACCTCCGTCTGCGCTTTGGGTATGTCCGAGGAGGGTCCTTTTCCAAAGCCACGTCCAGGGCTGCTCTGGACAGAGGCCCCGGGAGCTGGCCATCCTCTGCCTGCCCTTGAGGGGCTCCCTTCCCCGTGGGTAGCAGCCCCTCCCTCCATCCCAGGATGGCCCCTGTGCCCTAAAGGCTATGGGGTGACTCCCTGGTCAGCCTGACCCAGCGTGCCTGGATGTGCCCGGGCAGGTGGGGGCTGGGGGTCTCACCACGCACAGAGAGAAGGGGACGGCTGGCCCTGCAACTAGGGAGACTGAGGCACGGGAGAGGTCAGGAGAGGGCAGAGTGCCCCCAGGCTGCCCTAGCCTCTCCACGATGGAGGGGAGGCCCCTTCCAGCCGGCCTCTGCCCTCAGCCCTCCTTCTGCAGGTCCTACCTCTCTCCAGCCTTATCCTCACCCCGTCCAGATCCTGCCACCCCTCCCAGCCTTCTCCGTCTCTCTTTCTGTCTGTATCTCTCTCTCCATCTCTTTCTTTCCCAACATCCCAACATCTTGTCTGTGATCTCTGTCCCTTCCCTCTATGTCTGCACCTTGGGGGGCCTTGGGGGGACCTCCCTTTCCGGGAGGGTGACCCTAGCCTGCCTCCCCCATCCATCCCTGCCCCTCTCTGACTGCTCACCTGGCCTCAGGCCTCAGCTGCTTTCTCTCCCTCCCCTGGGCCCCCTTCCCCCAACCCCATGTCTCCTTCTCTCCCCCTCCCCTGTCTTCCTCCCTCCTCCCCCCGTGGCCCTCTCCCCCCATCCCTTTCTCTCCCCTCTGCTCCCCTCACCCCCGCAGTGGCTCCACTTCCCCTCCCCACATCCTCTTCCCTACCCCCTGCGCCCCCTCCCCTGTGCCCTTCCCCCCAGCACCACGGCACCCACCATCGTGCCCACCCCACAGGGGGCCACCCACACCTGTTCGGTCTGCCTGTGGCTCCGTCCCTCTAGAACAGCCGTGACTACCTTCGGTCCATGGATCTTGGCTTCAGGGGTTCTGAGCCCCCCCCGAGATTGTGCGCCATCTCCTGGGGCGAGGGTCTCCAGCCTCCGACACATCCTCCAAGCAGCCCATGACCCCAGAAGGCCACAAATCCACCCTGTGGAAGGGGCTGGCTGGTCCCTCCACGGCCTCGTCCTCCACGTGGTCTTCCGTTGATTTGCATGTGCGCCCCACGTGGGCTCTGCATCCCCCCCCCCCCCCCGCTGTGCACCGCAGACCTGGGGCCTCGGCATGCTGAGGGCTTCTGGACTGGCCCCGGCCCGCCGGCAGGGCCACCGCCACTGTAGGGCGACTGCAGTATCTGAATTCTGGCTTATTTAACGGGGCCAAGAGCAGGGCTGGAAATGAGCATGGAAGTCTGCTTGGCCTCATCGTAGCAGGACTCAGCCAGCCCAGCACCACCCCAGAGCATCCGTGAAAGGGGGGTGCCAAGCAGTGACGGCACCCCTCCCCAGTGCAGAAAACCTGGCCCCACCTGGGCAGGGCTTCCCCTCCACCTTCAGTGTCCAAGGCCCATGGTTTCTGTTTTAAGGGTTCCTTCTAGAACTTCTGCACGAGAGAGTTGGGGTCACAAATCTCTTTTGAACTCAGAGCAGTGACCCCAAATGTGATTATGTACCATCCCTGGTGAGCCTTGGCCACGTGCTGTCCACTTTCCCCCTCCCCCCCAGCTCTCCTCGCCCTCCTCCTGGTGCTGGGTCTGGGAGGCACCTGATGCCAGCCCCAGAAGGACCCCCAGGGGCCATCCCACCCTCCTGGAGGTCACTGTGACCTGCCCCCCAGGATTTTCTGAGCTGTAGCAAGGTGACATTGGCTTTCAGTTCCTTTCAGCTCCACATCGCCTCAGCCCGTGGGAGGCTGGCACTTGCGGGGCACCTCCTGCGTGCTGGATTTTACCACGTGGTCTTGGTCCTCCTCACCCCAAGCGGCGGTTTTACTGCCCAAAGCCACTTCCTGGGAAGTGGCATGTTGGGATTCGAACACAGAACCCCTGGATCCTGTTAGTTTCCTGGAGCTGCCGGATCAAAGCAGCACGCGGTTCTGCTGGCCAGAAATCTGAGATCGAGGTGAGGGCAGGGCGGGTTCCTGCTGCAGACCCTGGGGGAGGGTCTGCACCTCGTCTCCCTCCTGCCTCTGCCGTGGATCTTGTGGGCACGTCACCCGACCTCTGCTTCCGTCTTCCAAGGGCCTCGTCCTCTGTGCCCCTTTTCTCCTGCTCCTGCCTTATGAGGACCCTTGTCGTCGGATTTAGGGGCCACCCTAATCCAGGACTAGCGCGTCCTGACTCTTAACTTAATTACGCCTGCAAAGACCTTTCTCCAAGGAGCATCCCATTCACAGGTCCAGGTGGGACATACCTTTGGAGGCACCATTCAACCCACTTAGTGCCCCCAAAGTCCATGCTTGTTCCACCACAGCTCACTGATACCCGCCCCAACCAAAGCAGTTCCTTCTTTGCCCTGAGAAACGGGGACGGGCAGGCCAGTCCTGGAGCAGAAATAGGGGAACACGGCCTCAGGGTGGGGACAGAGAGCAGCGTTTAGGCAGCTGGCAGGCCCGGAAGCTTCTGGATGACGTCTGTTCGCTGAGGAGCTCATTGTCCTCGTCTCCCTGCAGCCTGGCAGTCGTGCAAATCTGCCCCCTCCCCAGTCCTGCTCAAACCAGGGACGCTGACCCACCACTGACATCCCACTCGGGTAGTCACCCACTTTTCCTACAGCAGGGCAGGCCTGGGGAGGGAGTGTGCGCACATTTGTTTTCTCATTCATCCCTCCTTCGGATGACATCACGGAAGAGGCCTGTCTTTGGAAACGGGGGTTCCCACCCTGGAGAGTGAGGGTGAGCTCAACATTGAATCAAGCGGTAGGGGGTGGGGGGTGGGGTGGGGCCCTCTGGCTGCCTTTCTGCTGAATCATTGGCCACTTCCCCAGTTCACCTGGAAAGTGCTAGAAGCCTTGACCCAAGAGTTACAAATGGCCTATAAGCATAAAAATGCTCAAGCTGGGTGGAAAGCTAAGACATGCAAATCGAGGGAGAAGCCTTTCTTTGTGCCCAGCAGACTGACAAAGGCCAAAAGGAACTGTCTGCTGGGTCCTGGCCAGGTGTGGGGAGCAGCCCGGTCCGGACGCCCATGGGGGGGGGTGCAGCTCGGTGGCCGTCTCTGGGGAGGGCTTGCAGAGAGTGGGCTCAGAGAGGCCAGCCTTACCCACAGGCCCCCCGCCACGCCCACCCCCACCCCTTTTCCATGGGACCCTCTCCCTCCTGACACCCGGGACCCTGCTACCTTGGGGCTGGGCTTTCTGGGGAGGAAGAGAGCTCAGGCGAGCAGGGCAGGCCTCGGGGTCCCCGGCTGCCCCCTTAGCCCCACGGTAGCAGTTACACCCCATGAATGAAGAAGGCTCCATCCACCGAAGGTACTGCCACTCCCAGGAGTTTAGCATAAAGAAATCCCTTAGAGAAAGGTGCAGAGATGCTTGGGGGCACCCAGTTTACAGGAGGAATCTGCAAGTATTTTCTCCAAGTGGCCAGAGAGCAAATCTCTTCTGCTTTGCGGGCCACAAGGCCTCTGTCACAAAGACTCAATTCCGTGGTTGGCGCAGAAGCAGCTGTGGACAATACGGGGACAAATGGGCGTGACTGTGTGTGGGAAAAACCTTACTTATGATCACTGACATTTGCATTTCATATAATTTTTGTGTGTCACAAAATATTCTTCTTTTGATTTTATCCCTTCAACCGTTCAAAAACGTGGAAAGCCCTCTTGGCGCACAGGCTGTGCTAGGCGCAGGCGGAGGCTGCAGCTGACCTGTGGGCCGCAGCTTGCACCCTCTGGGCTGGCCTAGCAAACAGGCTGGGCAAAGCTTAACGCTCAGCCGTGTGGACTGGTCAAGCAGCTAAGGGCGCATCCAAATGGTGTGTCCTCGCCTGAAATGGCCACGGCATATTGCTGAGTGGCAAAAAACAGGGCACTCAACTGCACACGCAGGACAATCCTGATTCTGTAAAACTAAAAAGGACAACAAAAAAAAGGGGGGGGGGATAGTGTATAGAGGAACATTTATAAAACATGAAGAGTTCACGCGTGTTATTTCTTGCTTCCAGGGGTCTGTTTTTCCTGCATTTTCCACACTGAAAATGGATCACTTTGACTATCAGCACAGAAGCTGTGAAGGATTATTTTTAAAGTTAACTCAGTGACCAAGGAGTCCCGTGGCCCGGGCAGGGACGTCCTGCGGCTTCAGTGGTCAGAGGTGTGCAGGCTGCTGCTGCCACCTTCCTCCCAAACAAAGCCTGGGACTCCGGGGCAGTGGCCTTCCCCTCGCCTCGCCCCCCCCCCCCCAAGCCGGAACCTTCCCTCCGTGTCCCTTGTGCCCTGCCCAGCCCAGCTCTCCCGGCTTTGCTGGGGCCAAGGAGGCTTTTAACTTTCTCAACTGCTTTCGCGGCTCCCTGAAGGTGTCCTCCCCAAAGGGCTCCGCGGAATTCTCGGAGACCTGTCAACCCCCGTAGGCGCTTTGATTTACGGGACAGATGTTTGCCAGCTGACACTTGGAGGGGCCCAGGGAGGCGGGGAGGAATTAAATAAGAATAGGGGTGTCAGCTCCCAGAAGGTGACACCTCTCTGCTCTAATTCCTTGACGCCCAGGATGGTTCAGAGGTTGGGGCTGTTAATGGGGAGGGAACAAATTGGGGACCTGCCACCTGCAGTGGGGCCAAGTGGAGGGGGAGACCCCCTTTACGGTCTGGGCCTACTCCCTTGGAGGCCAGCAAAGCTGGGGGGGGGGAAGTACCTGTCTGCTCCGCGGTGTTGGTGGGCCTCTCTGAGCCTCAGTCTCCTCCTCTGTACAGCAGCCCTGCTCTGACGTGTTGAGGAACCCAGAGGGTGCGTGGCAGTCCCTGGCACAGAGCTTGGTGCCCAGGCAGTGGTCTTCCTCTCTAACTGGGTCTCCTAGTGGGGCCATCGGAGAAGGCACTGCCTGCCCCAAGGCACAGGTACCTCTAGGGAGGGGAGGATGTCCACGAAGACCCCCAGCTCCGGGAAGCTTCGTTTATCAGCTTCGTGTTCTCTGTGAGTCCAGGGGGCCCAGATAAAGTCACTATGCACAGAGCTACAGGTTGCGCACTGCACAACAGGCGGCCCTGTCTGGTCACCTGGAGGCTCGACCAGAGGGTTGGGGGCAGACCCCAGTGTGCATGCCGCCTGGCTCCCAGCACGACACACAGCACTGCTTTGTGGGTTTATTCACTGACTGTCCCCCCCCCCACCAGGGCCTCACGAGCATGGGGACAGTGTCCATTCCAATTTCCACGGCTCCTTCAGCACTCAGGCGTCCAGTAATTATTGGCACGCGAATCGAGTTGGAGCCGGGGCTGGGCTGGGAATGGAATTGGAGAAAGGGACACTTCGCTGGGCTCCGGGATAGATTGGGGTGCCCAAAGGACCGCGGGTGCTTGCTGGAGCTCCCCGCGCATTCCTGGCTCTCCAGGAGCCTGCCTGAGTGTCGACGTCTTTCCAATCCCGTCATCCCTAAACAAAGTCTGTGGCAGAGAAAGGCATGCACAGGGGTTGATGTGAGGAGGGACACGGGGCCAGGGCTGGGGCAGGTGGTCACACACTCGCTTTAACCCGGAGGAAGGTAACGGGGTGATTTAGCTGATGCTTACTGGGTGCCCCTCTGGGCCTGGGTTCCCAGCAGCCGGGGAAAAGGCCGCGTGGTCTAAGACGGCCTTCCACGCAGAAAGGAGCGGCTAGGGTGGTCTCCGATTCAGAGACGGCAAGCACAGCAGGTGAGGGCTGCCGGGACAGGCAGGGGACGCCCCAGCAGGCACCGGTGTTGCGTTTGGGTGGTGGGCTCGGGTGGGGGAGGCTCTGCCTTTCTTTTTCTCTTTCTTAATTTCTGAATTTTCCCTAAAGACAAAGCACTACGTTTAAAATGGTTTAACATCCAAAGGGTTGAAGGGGGGAGATGAGTGTGCCAAAAATGCAGATACAGGGAAATGTGTCACACTCTTGTTTATCATAGTGAAAGACTGAAACCAGTTTTGGAGTCAGCCCACTAGTTGTGTCCTGGACGGGCTTCAGGACGTCACCTGCCAGTGAGCCCACCTTGAGGATAAACCAGCGTGCCCACGTGACATGAGTAAGCAGCAGAGAAGGGTGTGGCGTGAAATTCAAAAGTAGCCTTCCCTTCTCAGTGGTCCTACTGCTAACAGAGTGTTTGTGCATGTGAATCCTTTCAGAAAGGTTCTTTGCACCTGCAAGTATTTATGGGGGCTTCTTCCTGTTTGACATCTGTGAGGGTCCACGCTGGCTCCACTTGCACTTGACAGAGATCTCTCTCTTTATATATACATATATATATATTCAGAGTGAAAGAAAAAAAAAACGTTTAAAAGATAGTTTGGCGTCACTGGGTAAAACTGAAGCACCACATGCTCCGAGGCCTAGTGTGCTAGGCTAGCAATATTCCCCAGGGACCCTCGTGCACCAGGAGAAAGGAGCTATCTTTCTAAAGCTCCAGCCTCAGGTGATTCAGAAGTGTCTCCACTGGGGAACAGATCAGCAAACGGTGTAATATCCATTCCCTGGAATATTATACAGCAAAGAAAAATGAACGAAGCACACGTCCCCGCTCCAACATGAGTAATCCACAAAGGTAATGAAAAGAGAAAAGGAAGACACAGAGAGATCTACAGGCTGTTCCTTAGAGAGATATGGGAGGTCGTAAAACTGTAAAGAAAGTGTGGAAATTATCGCAAAAGTCAGACTGTGGCTGCCTAGTGACAGGAGATGGGCCGTGTGTCCAGAGGGCTCGAGGGGGACTTCCGGAAGCTGACATGGTCTGACTCTTGCCTGGCTTTTGGTTCTGTGGGATTTGGTTTAAAATTTCTTTGTGACATTGTAATGTATGTTTTATGCGCTTGAAGCATGTGTGCTATTTTTCTACAAAAAAGTCTGCAAGGGCTTTTCAGTCCTTCTCTAAAGCGCTTCCCCCACGGGGTGGGATTGTGGTAATTCTCGCTCTCCCGTTAATAAAATCATAGCCATTTATTGAGCACTTGTGATGGGCCTGGGGCTGTGCCAAGTGCTTGAAAAGTAGCTTTTATTATCCCTTTTTCACACCCAGAGGACGTGAAGCACAGAGAGGTTACTTGCACAAGAGGGTGGAATTCACGCTCCTATCTCAAGAGCCAGGAGTGTGCATGGTTTTCTTTTGTTTTGTTTTGTTAGAGAAGTTGTGGGTTTACAGAATAATCATGCCTACAGTATGTAAAATTCCATATCCCCCGCCTGTCACTGACACCTTGCATTGGGGTGCTCCCTCCACATTTTTATGATTGGACTACGAACTGTAGTCCAGGATTTAACTCAGGGTTTGCTGTTTGTGTTGAGCAGTTCCATGGATTTTTAAAAGATATTTATTCTAGTAACATATACATAACCTAAAAATGTCCCCCTTTTAACCATATTCAAATACATAATTCAGTGCTAGTAATTACACTCACAATGTAATTGAGTTTGGGTGGTTTTTCTGTCTTGTTTTGCCTTTTTTAGGAGGTACCAGGGATTGAACCCAGGACCTCAGACGTGGGAAGCGGGTGCTCAACCACTGAGCTACATCTGCTTCCCAGCTGGGATGGTTTTTATTTTTAAAGAGACTGTTTATCACTTCTGTCAACATGGCCAGAAAAGCCATGTGGGGGAAGGACCTGCTTGCCTGTGGTTAGCCTTAAGGGCTCTGGGTGGCAGGACCCTGCTTCCCTGCCCCCTCCCCCAGTCCTGTTGCCAAATGGTGGGGCCCCCAGACCCCCAGGGCCCTCCCGGGGTCCATTCCCTTTCTCTGGTGCTACCAGCAGGTTGTAAAGCACTTTGGGGGCCAATTGGCACCAGGGCAGAAAGTGAATTGCACACTCAAGGTGGTTGGTGACCCCATAAATAGCTTAGGGGCAGCTGGGAGGCCTTTCACTGGGGGCTGTTAGATCTCGGAGGTGCAGCATTCCAAGGCGCTGGGGGAGAAACACCAAGGGGACAACCTGGTGCAAAGGTGGAGGCGGATGGTGGAGACCCAGGAGCAGGCCAGCGTGGGGGAGGGTGTGTGGTGCCTGGACCGGTGGGGGGCCCAGGGCTGCCCAGCCTGCAGGGGCTCCCAGGGGCTGCGGCAAAGAGACGATAGATTTCAATTTCAGAGCCAGCAACATCACAGCAGCCACATCAAACCCGCACACCTTCCAGGTGTTCATAAGCCCCAGGTTGCACTGGCACTGGGCGGGGCCTTCTGAACAGTTTAGAATCTGCAGTCATCACACAGGTACTGGTTAACACCTGCCCTCTCTACCTGCTGCAGGTACCTGCTCTACCTGCTGCAGGTACATCCATCGTGGTCCCCATTCCCTGGGGGAGCCACCGTCTCCAATGTCAAGTTGCCTGGGCACCTACTCTGTGCCGAGTCTTGCCTGCCCCAGCATTTAAGGGATGGAGGAAACCAAACCCAACTACCTTCAGAGAGAGAAGGGCTCACTGTGTTACTAGTGGGGAAACTGAGGCTCAGAGAGCAAACCGGGCCCACCCAAGGCTGTGGCTGGGCAGGGCTGGGAACCCCAGGCTCCCTGCTCCACCTGTGGCCCGTCACGTCTGTCCCCTGTCTCCCGGCACCGCGGCTTCCAAGCTGGTGCAGCAGAGGCTCCAAGTCCAGCTCCATGGTGGATTGGCCAGAACTTCCCTTGTGACATGGGCATGTGACCCAACTGACCTCACGGGACTGTTTTGAGGGCTGAGAGAGCCCCGTGGCAGGCATCTGGCTCCATGCCAGCGCAGGAGCCCCCTTCCTCTGCTGCGTCACTGGCTGCTGGGGCTCTGGCCCTCGGCCACCCCCACATGGAGTCCACCCTGAGTGGAAGATCCCATGAGGCTTCCTGCTGTGGGCAGGTGGCTGGCCCTGTGTGTGCAGGCCTTCCTGCGAGCCCTGCTCCTCTGCCTGCAGCACCGCACAACGATGCAGCCTGCGCCTGCCTGACCTCCAAGAGCCCAGGCGAGTGGAGGCCTTGAACGACGATCCCAGGTCTGGAGGGTCATTGATGGTGGGTGAGGGTATGCCCTGGGGGCTGAGGGGAACTCAGAGAAGCCCCCAAGCCTACCCCAAGTGAGGAGAGCAAGGAAACCAGGTGAGGTGTTGGGGAACTGGCTGGAGTTGAGCCTTTGAGAGAGACAGGCAGCAACAGGAAAGGAAAGGGCTCTGTGCTGGCCGGGACCTGCCGTCTGTGCTGCCACCAGCGCAGGTGACATCTTTGTGCAACCGAGAAAAAGGTGGCCTTCCTGTGGGCAGACCAGCCCTTTGCCAGGGCACACGGCTTGGTGGGCAGCGGAAGGCCAGATGTCAGCTAAGAGGAGTGCTTGTGCAACGAACAACCTGTGCAGCTGTACAAGGCGGTCCTGCCTGAGCTCGTGCACTCCTCACCTTCACCTGATCCTCAGAGGAGATGATTGTCGGATCAGTGGGGGCCCCTAGAGGGCCCATGAGCCTGTTGAGCTCAACATAGCATCCCCGAGAGCCTGGGGGCTGGAGAGGCACAGTGGGCCCACACCCCAGGTTGCTGAGAGTCACGCTTCCCCATCTGCAGAAAGAATAACACCGCTCACTTTCATAGCCCTTCACGGGTACCCACATTTTCCATGCCCGTCGTGTCATTTGACCCTCGGAATGACACTACAACGTCGCGGATTCTGAGATTATCGCCATTCTGCAGACAAAGAAACAGGCTCAGGAGGTTGGCAGACTCACCCGGGGAATGCAGCAGAAAAGAGCTGGGCCCTGGCGGCACTAGCGCCTCGCTCCTGCAAGCCAAACCTCACGTCCGGCCGTGAGGCCGCATGGGGCGCCTGGCTGGGGTGGCAGGTCTAAGTGGGTCCCTGTACCCCCGGAGTTGACATCCCAGAACCTTGGCCTGCACCTGGAAGGTTCTGAAAGTTCCTCTCAGCCACGTGGGGAACGTTCTCCAGGCCTGGGGGTCTGCCCCCACCCTGTGTGCCTGTGCAACTCCTGCCTGGCTGGTTGCATCGATCCCCTCAGGTCTCAATCGCCAGGGTCAGCTTTAAGAGCCGAAGGGCAGAGGTGACCCAGGCCCCCCGTGCCCGCCCGAGGCCTGACCTCTATTTGACCAAGTCGAAGGACCCCGGAGCCCAAGGATGGGCTTCAGACCCCTGGCCTCGTCTGAAATGCTGCTTGGGGGTTGAGCCTAATCGTCCCTAATTTAGGGACCAAATGGCCAATTAAGGGGCCATTTGAGAGTCAGAGAAGCAGAAGATGGAGCAAGGAGACAGACGCGGGGCAGCTGACGTCCCAGCCATTGGCGCTGGTCATTGGGTTTTGCAGCCTGGGTGGGGGGTGGGGTGGCAGTTGAGGGACCCCAAGGCCACCTCCCCGAGGTCCCCAGCGAGCCCACACACAGTTCCCCACTGCACACTCTCAACAGCCTAAAGATCTGCTGAGTGCTGGGTCCAGGCAAGGGGCAGGGGGAGTAGGGGAGCCCGGACCTTTCCAGGGCCGGGAAACGGTTCTGTGGGCCGCGGGAATGGTGGGTGCCTCCCATCGCTCACCTGTTCGAACCCCACAGAGCCGAACAGCACGAAGAGTGAGCTGTGGGCTTGAGCGAGTGACGATGCGCCAGTATTGGCTGATCAACAGCCCCAAGCCCCTCGAAACCTGGTGTCACTGACAGCAGAAAGGGGCTGGGGCAGGTGAGGGGGCTACGGGACGCTCTGTACCTCCTGCGAGAGCTTTCTGTACACCCAAACTAAACATAGGTGATCAGTTAAGACAGAATGCACTGATTGCTCAGGAAAGGCTCAAGGACCGTGTTAGCTGCTGGGGATTCATCAGAGACAAAGCCAAGCTCCACCCTCACGGAGCGTCCATGTTCGTGGGCGTGTGCACAGGTGTGCACAGGTGTGCAAATATGACAGTGTGTGCACGTATGTGTTAGTGTGTGCCCGTGTGAGTGCGTGTGCACGTATGTGCATGAGGGTGAGCGTGTGTCTGCATGTGCTTGGGTAGCTGAGTGTGCCTGCGAGTGTGTGCACTGTGCACACACTGGGGGGGGGTGATGTGATGTGTGGAGAAGAAACAAATAAACGGAAATAAATATGTGTGGACTACATCGGGCGCCCCCCCACTTAGCGGCTGCGACACCCGACTGACTTGTCCCCGCTCAGTGGCTCAGCTCGTGTCTGGTCTCCGTGGACCTGGCTGGGCCCAGTGTGACCCCACCCACCGGAAGGCTGGGCCCGGAGCGCTCAGATGCCCACCCCCTCCGTCCCTGTCTGGACCTGAGTGTGCTGTGCTGCCGCACGGCCTCTCTCCCCGCGCGGCCTCCTCCCCCAGGGCCTCTCTCTGCACGGGGCTTCTCACCTGGGCCCCGAGCTCCCTGGGGTCCCACGGCCACACGCGCGGCATCCCATCGGTCAGCACAGGCCACGGGCCCTGACCCGGGGAGCAGAGGCGGACCTCGCCTCCGAGGGAGCAGTGACCCGCGCCGGCAGGGACTGGAGAGGACTGCATCCAGCCTGGCCCTGGGGGGGCCCCTGGTGAGGGGCTGACGGAAAGCAGGGTGTGCCCCGAGGATTTCCAGGGTAGAGGCTCCAGGAGAGCTGGACAGCAAGTCCTGGCTGGGACTGTGCTGGGGGGGACGTGAGTGACAATTGGGGGTGCAAGGTCAGAGAGCTGGGTTGGAGGGGGGTGGCGAGGCCACAGCTTATAGGGTCTTGAAGGCCCTGTGGGAACTTTGGCTTTTGCCCTGAGTGAAGGGAGGGTTGGAGCACAGGTGGGGGCCGTGGTGGGGCGGGACCAGGGAGGTGGGGGGCTTGGGAGAAGGGGTCAGAGTCGGGACCCATTCTGAAGACGGGGTTTGCTTTTGGATCGGGAGAGGCGTGAGGGGAGAGGGGTCTGGGGCCCTGGAAGAAGGAGCAGCCACTTCCCGAGGCGGGAAGCGTTGGGGGGCCGGTGGGTTTGGGGGGGTCTAGCGGGAAGGCCCTGGCTCGGCTTGGACACGCTGCTGTGATTTGAGCTTTGTTCCGCCAAAAAGACACGTTCAAGTCCAACCGCTGTCCTGTGAATGGGAATTTATTTGGAAATATGGTCTTTGAAGGTGTTATTGACCAGAGGAGCCCAGCCGGAGCAGGACGTGTCCAGTGCAATGTCACTGGTGTCCTCATGAGGACTAAGAGATGGGGGGGGTGCTGTGTGTAACAGAGGCAGGGGGCTTACGCCACAAGGCAAGGACCAAGCACCTGGCAGACCTCGAAGGAAGGACGGCCTTGCCGACACCGTGATTTTGGGCTTCCGTCCTCCAGAATCGTGCCATCAGAGTCCACGGTTTATGCCAGCAGGTCTGTGGTTCTCTGTTACCTGTGCCCGTCGTTGCCTTTTTCCTCTGGCCGTTCCCTGTGTGCCCATCAGCCTACGGGTTAAACACCCAAGTGGGTGCAGCTGGAGCCAGGCAACCGGAGCCTGGGGTGAGGACGCGGGCAGGGGGTCAGGACACAGGCCACAGGACCCTGCTGCTGGGAGAGTCCCCGAGGCCCATTGGTGTGGAGGGGTGAGGGCCTGGATGAGCCCTGGGCCTCGGGCCTTAGGGGTTGTGAGTGAGAAGGAACCAGCAAGGGGGGCCAGGATGGAGGAGGGGGTCTAGGAGGAAGAAGCATCTGGAAACCTCGAGAAGCAGCAGTGCCAAGGTCCAGCTGGATGAAGGCTGAGAGGGGGGCAGTGGCCACGCAGAGGCTCGGAGGTCCCGGGAGGCACCAGCCTGGCTGAGTGGGCTCCATGGAGAAAGGGGGTTGCCGGTGATGCCGCTGGGCGGGGTCATCGATGGGAGTGGAGAACCAGGTGGCGGCTGGAGAAGGGAGACCACGGGGGGTGGTGGGGTGCAACATGGGGGTCCACAGAGCATGTCTGCACACCGACAGACCAGCCCAGGGGAAAAGAGAAAATGACGGGGCAGGAGAGGGCAGGCGGGAAGGCATGGAGAGGAGCCCAGGCCAATCCCACGAGCCCAGGAGCTGGGCGCGGGGGGCAGGTGGGCATGCGCAGGTGCTGCCCAGTAGTCTGGGACCACTCTGTGAAATAGCAAGTGCCACTGTCAGGGGAGATTAAGGAGAGGCGGAGGTATAGAGATATGAGAAGAAAGGAGAAGGTGGGAAATGGTTTTCTAGAAGGTTCTACAGACCAGCACACAGGGCACTGCGGTTTAAAGAGGTCTAGACTGGGAGTCCCTTCTCACCTTCTCTTCCATAGCCACGTGCTGCTTTGAAGGCACAGACCTGCTCAGGCTGCCCCCTGAAGCTCCCCACGGCTCCCACTGCCCTCAGGCCTGGCACAGGCTGGTGGCTGATGGACCCCGGCCAAATCCCCTCCCCACCCCCAGCTTGTAAATTAACCTGGGAATGTCCCAGCTTTGCGGCAATGGGCCCTGCTTTTTAGGACCCTGTGCCCTCCCTCTACCTGGACAGCCCCTCCCTCTGGTCCCCCCAGCCATACCCTGGGTCAACTCAGGGTCCCCTGGCCTGTTCTTGGGCCATGCGTCCACTGTGGCCAAGTGGCCCCTGGTCCCTCAGCTGCCTCCCTGCTGGCCATGAGCACCTGAAGACAGGGGTCGCCCTCACCCTGCTCCACACCCCAGCGCGGGGTGCAAGGGCTCCGTAGACGGCAGCTGGCGAATGAGAGCATGCATGCCTTGTCCAAGGCACCCTGAAATGGTGGACACGGAGCACAGAGCCAGCCCCGCCCATCGCCCCAGGTGAGGTCTCCTTGCTCCTAGCAAGGCAGAAATGGGAGAAAAACGGCCCTGGGTTTGGAAAGCCCCAGCATCCACAAAACGTGGAGGAGTGCAGCCACTGCAGCTTGGGAGTGGAAGACGCCCCCACCAGGGAAGGCCACCTGTGCTACGGAGGTGGGCTCTGCAGCCGTCGGCTTTGGGCGCCCTTCATGCACCGTGGGGCTCCTGGGGGCAGAAGCTGCCTGTTACTGTCCCCACCTTGCCCCAGCCTGGCACCGAAGGAATGAATGAGTGAGTAAATGAAGGGGAGGGGGTCATGGAGGGGAAGAACAGGCTCTTCCAGCTCTGCCATCTTGTTGCTGTGACACTTGGTGGACAGTTGCCCAGGATGGGGGCCAGGGGGGGTGGTCTCCAGGGATGCGGGACTTTCAGTGAAAATGCCAGGAAAGTCCCATGAGGGTCGGAGTCCCTGCCTCCCCTGGACAGGCTGGCGAGTCCCCTGGAAAATCTCTACGCCCCCTCGGTATCTACGTCCTTGTAGAAAGGCCAGGGAAGGCTGCTCACCCCCACCCCCCCTTCCCTAGGGAAGAATTCACTCTTCACTATGGAATAGGACACCCCCCCCCATTTGTTTACACTGATTCCAAGGAAAATGCAGCCCCAGAGGGGCCTCCAGTCCTGGCCACTGGCTCCAGGAAAGAGCCCTCACCCCCTTCTCTGCTCTGTGATCAGTCCACCGTCCCCAGGACTTGGGGACCAGCATAGGCCCGACCATCCCCAGGCCTCCTGCTGAGCTGCCAGCAGCCTGGGGGCCTTGGGGTCTTATTGGCTGCTCCTTGATTAAAAGTGATTTGTTTTCCAGGGTAATTCGATTATCTGCTGGGGGGCTTCCTCCCTGGGGCCCCAGGCTCCTCAGACTGCCCCCCTGCCTTTGCCATCAATTATCATAAAGACCCTCTTCAAAGGGCAGGACCCCTGAGGCCCCATAAGGGCAGAGCTGAGCCCCTCCCCTGCTGCTGTTAACTGTTGGCTGAAGTGTCAGACAGGTGAGGGGGAGCTGGCCAGGGGCTGTGGCTTGTCAGGGTGAGATGCCCGCTAATTGAGAACCCCAGGTTTCCTGGGTGGGGGGGCTCCCAGCCAGGCCAGCCGGGAAGCTGCCGCCAACGGTCACCGCTCCCTCTTTAGGTCCCCAAAGTGGGCAGACCCATAGCGACAGGCTCCTGCATCTTCTCAGCCACCCACGTGGCAGGAGTAACTTGTGCCCATTTTACAGCTAAGGAAACTGAGAGGCGAGGAGTCCAGGGTCTCCCAGCATGCTGGAGAGCTAGGCCCCGGCACTGCTCCCTCCAGCATGAGGCTGTGGAAATGGACCATCGCCAGTGCGTGCCCAGAGAGTTCAGCCTCTGAGCAGGTGGTTTGAACCAGGCCCATGACCCAGGGGACAGGGGAGTGACCGTGGGAAGGGTCTCTGCAGCGGTCTGGCTGGGGAGGACAAAGGAGCGCGGGGAGTAGACACAACTTTCCTGGAAAACAGTCCCCAGGCCCCGGCAGCGCAGGTCCCACCCCTTCCATGACAAGGGCTGGGTGGGGTGGGGGTGGGCACCAGGGCTAGCGGACTCCCCTGCGCTCTCCCCCAGCTCCCATGGAGTGAGCCGTGGATGCTTTGAGGCATTCTGCGGAAGCCTGAAGGCCCAGCCCCAGGCAGCCATTTACTCAGTAGAAACATCAAGAATCTATCAGTGAGAGAAGAAGAGGGAAAGCGGGGCCCTCTTCGGCCCTGCTGCCAGAGACCGCCTTCCCTCGCAGTGGCGATTGTTTGGGTGGTGCCAGAAAGGAAGAATAAAGGCCTTTCATGCCAAGCCAGCAGGCTGAAGGAATGCAGCGGACAGGCTGACCTTTCCTTCGGAGAAATTCTCCCCTATCAGCCAGCCTAAGGCTCTGCTGCCCTTGCCTGAGGGTGCCCAGGGATGCCCCAGGAACCCCGTCCTTCCCCCCAGGTGGCGTCTCTCTGCACCTCCCTGGGCCTCCCGCTCAGGTCTCCCTTGAAGATGGAATGTGCCAGTGTCAGCATCTCGCCCCAAGGAGGGGATTTTCTCCTGCCAGGTCGAGGCCTGGTTCTGCTGCCCACCCACCTCCCCCCACCCAAAGGAGAGTTCCCGCGTGAGCCAGTTGGTGGTGGGACCGGGAGGGGACAGGTGCTACTTAGCCAGGCTGGGGGCAGCGTGAGGCTCACGGTTCTCTTTGGTTTCATGGCCAGGCTTTGGGGTGTTTATGGGGTGGCTGAGCCCCAAACGTCCTGGAGTGACGCCCGCCCTTGACTTGCAGGGCTCAGCAGGGATGGCTCATCTCTGCTCCAGCGGGAGCCTGGGCCGCTCACCCGGCGTGTACCGCTGGGCGCTCGGCGGGAGCCGGGATGCCAGGACGGACATCCCCTCGTGCTGGGGCCTCCGCTGGGCTGGCGGGAACGGCTGGGGGCTGACGGGGCATCTCTCTCTCACCACGGCCTCTGCCGCAGGGGAATGGACCTCTTTACCTGCTGGGGCCAAGGGGAGGCGGCCAGTGACTTGGACCCACCTTCCGTCCAGCCTGAGGGATGCGTGTGCTTCCGAGGCTCTTAGGCCTCCCGTTTCCCACGTGAAACTGGGCAACATGGAGGGGCGCCAGCCCCTGTAGGTGTGTGGCCCCGGTTTGAAGGCCCGAAAGGGCAGCGGGGCGTAGGAGAATCAGCTCTCACCCTGGCCCCGAGAGTGGACGGGGCCAGGTGGGCAGGTAGGGCTGGGGGGGGGCCACCTCCTGCAGGGCTCTGCGTCGGCTCCCAGCAGGGCTGTGCTGGAAAGAAACAGGCCAGAAGCCGGAGGGGTCGGCGGTAGGCAAGGGGGCAGGGGTACTCGGCTTCACGCCATCCGCCAAGGCCCACGTCCCTCCTCCATCCCGTGGCTCCCTTGTCCGTAAGGTTTTGTCCTGCCTCGTGCGACAGGAGGCCGTTCGTCCACACAACCGCATCTCAAGCAGCAGGAGAAGCGGGGAGAGGGGGCTGCTAGGACCTTCCCTCTCCTGCAGGGACCCACCGCTGGAGTCACGCCGCTCGCACCCCACTGGCCGAGCTCAGTCATGCTGCAAGGGAGGCTGGGTAGTCTTCATTCTGGGCAGTCATGTGCCCAGCTCAAAACCGGGGACTCTTCCTTCAGCAGAGGGAATTTGAACCGACCTTGGACTGTGGACTCCCCTGGCTCCTGCTAAAGCCTGGGGACTCCTTCTCTGAGCAGTATTTTTAAGTACTGAAAATAAAATACTTGGGATGACAACAGTAACTGACGAGACTGAACTGCAGTTACCAGAATATATTTCAAGAACCAGATGTGTGATTTGGTAAACTATGGGCTTCTTTGTAAGTACATTAAGTTCCAAGAGCTGTGGCAGGTCTAAGACCCTGCCATGACCTTGAACTGGTGGTATTGCTCACAGATTGCACTTTGACTACATTCATAATGGAAGAATAATGGGAATAAATATTTCTTCTCTTCCCAATGCCCAAGCCTGTTTCCTAAGCATCGTGACGTTTCCACTCACATTCTGCTGTCAAGAATTAGTCACCAGGCTCCACTTAGCAATAAAGGAGACTAGAAATATACTCCCTGTCAGACAGCTGCTTATCAGCTCCAGCTTCGCACTGGGGAGTTATGCAGCAGTCAGGACAGCCTGGGCTATGCTCAGTAACAAACATCTTCCAATTTTTAGTAGCTTGAAACAACAGAATATATATATTTTTTCCAAGCTCTGTGTCCATCTCGGTCTGGAAGGGGACTCTGCTTGTTGCGGTCACCCAGTGTCCCAGGTTGACAAAGGCCACATCTTCTCAGGTACTTTGATGATTGCAGAGGCAGGGGCAAGGCGAAGCAGTCATGGGATCTTAAAGCTTCTGCTGGGAAGTGGCCGTTTCATTGTCCAGAGCATGTCACATGGCCACACCTGGGTTCAAACATTACCGTGTTTCTAGAATGAGAAGTGACCACATGTGAACAGCCAGGCATGGCCACGGAGGGCAGCCTGGCTTTCAGGTGGGCAGCAGGCTCTCTGATGTCCCAGGAAGGAGAGCCAGGCTTATATGTCCATGTCTTCAGAGGTCTCAAACAAGGTCTTGTTCCCCCTAAGTGTCTGGGTTTCTGGTTGGGTTTCCCGGCTGCTAAAACAAATACCATATGACAGGTTGCCTTAAACAATGGGGATTTATTGGTTCACAGTTTTGAGGCTAAGAGAAGTCCAAAACGGAGGCATCAGCAAGGCAATGTTTTCTCCCCAAAGACTGTAGCGTTCTGGGGCTGGCTGCTCGTGATCCTTGGTCCTTGGTTCTTCTGTCACATGGCAATGCACATGGCAGCCTCTCCTGACTTCTCCTTTCTCTTCCAGGTTCCAAGGCTTCTGGCTTCTCCCCATGGCTTCTCTCTCTCTGCCCAATTTCCTTTGCCTATAAGGACTTCAGCCTTGTTGGATAAAGTGCCTCATTCAGTGTGGGCACACCTTACCCAATGACATCCTCAGAGATCCTATTTACAGATGGGGTCACACCCACACACCAGGGCTGTGACCTGAACACACCTGTCATGGGGGAAGTGATTCAATCCCCAACAGTTTCTGTTTGGGTTTGCTAGGCTGCTGGAACGCAATAGAGCAGAAATGGGTTGGCTTTTAGAATGGGCATTTATTAGCTTACAAGCTCACAGTCCCGAAACCGTGAAAATGTCCAAATCAAGGTACCATCAGATGATCCTTTGTCCCCAAAGACCAGCTGTTGGAAATCCTGGACTCCTCTGTCACATGGCAAGGCATATGGCGGCATGTGCTGGTCTCTCCCTTCTCTTGTAGCTTTTATTGCTTTCAGCTTCTGGCTTCTGGGGCTTTCTCTCTCAGCTTCTGTGGGCTCTTCTCTGTTCCTGTGTATTTTTTTTCTTTGTATTCATCCCATTTTTTTTTTTTTTTTAAGATTTTTTATTTATTTATTCATTTATCCCCGCCCCCGCTGCCTGCGCTCGCCGGGTCAGCCAACCACGCCGTGCGGGCGGGCCTGCCCCCACCAGGAGGCCCCGGGAACCGAACCCGGGGCCTCCCATATGGTAAACGGGAGCCCCACTGATTGAGCCACAGCCGCCTCCCTGTATTCATCCCATTTTTAAAGGACTCCAGTAAGAGGATTTAGGTCCACCCTGGGTCAAGTCCTACTGAAGTGATCTTATCAAAATGTCCCACCTACAATAGGTTCACACCACAGGAATGGATTTGCTTCAAGAACATGATCTTCTGGGGTCCATCCAGCTTTAAACCATCACAGTTTCCAGTGTGGGAAGAGCCACAGTATGGAGGCCGCAGGCAGTTGAAAGCCTCAAATGCAGATGGCCGAGGGACTCCCACCCTGTGAACGTTTGCGAGCGTCTTGAAAAGAAGGTGGTTCTCCAAGGGATCAAAGCAGAGAAGAACCATGATCAGATTCCTGTTTAAGAAGACACATTAGTCTGGTGGCCACTGTTGAGTGACTAGTTAGAACCTTTTCAGTCACAAGTAAAGGAAAACTTAACCCAAAAGGTTTATGGAAAAAAAATGGGAGAAGGAATTTACTGACCCACAGAAAAAAAAAAAAAAAAAAATCAGGGAGTAGGACCACCTTCAGGTCTGGTTTGATCCAGGAGTCCAAAGACTACGACTAATACCTAGTGTCTCTTTCTCCTTCCTTTGGTTCTGCCTCCTCTGGGCTGGCTCCATTCTCAAATAATTACTCCTTGGGGTAGAAAGATGACAGCAGCTTCCCTGGCCTCAGTCTTTTCTTGTTTTGAGACAATGGAGAGAGTGCTCCTTTACCAGCCCCAGGACTCCCTCTGATTGGACCAGTGTGGGTCACATGTCACCCCTGAACCAATCACTGTGGCCAGGGGAGTGTCATGCACTGATTGGCCAGGACTGAGTCACATGATTTACCACTGGTCTGAAAGGGGTCGGGGGGTGGGGGGGGGGGGGTTCCCTAAAAGCAATAGGGCTTTGGGACTGGGGCTGCAGAGTGGAGGCCTCTGGGGAAGAAAGACCATGGAGGGGAGAGAAGGGGTGGGGACTCACCCCCAGCCACAGGCCCTCTCCCTGTGCCTGCTGGGCTCCACTCTTGGGGTCCCAAGTCCTGGAGGGGCTGAAGGGGCTCCTGGGGCCTCAGCTGGCTCATCTGCCAAATGGGCCCGGGTCAGGGTCTCTGTGGGGACTTTTCCGCTGTAAGGTCTGTGACCCTGCAACGAGGCAGGGGGACGTGGGTCCAGCCCCCCAGGACAGAGTGGGAGATGCTCTAGCTCCCTCAGGTCAGCCGTCCACGTTGCCGTTTCTTCCACCTGGGACACTACCCTGACACTCGCGAGCTCGCCTCACCTCCTGCCGCCTCCGCTAAAATGCCGCTGGCTCAGTGGAACCTTCCCCAACCTCTGTACTTAAAATGGCAGCTGCCCTTAGCACCACGCGGTATTCCACACATTTTAGTTTTTTCCTTGTTAGGGGTTAGGGATTGCTGTCTGTCTTGCCCCGGCTGTGCTCGCAATAAATGACTAATGAATGAACGAATGGGAGCCCGCAGGCCATGAGAATCCTAGTAACTCCAACATCTCTGATGAATATAGATGCAAAAATCCTCAACAAAATACTGCTAACCGAATCCAAAAACACATTAAACAATTACGCATCACAGTCAAGCGGGCTTTATACTGGGCGTGCAAGGGTGGGTCAACATAAGAAAATCAATCAGTGTAACACACCACGTGAATAAATTGAAGAAGAAAAACCACATGATCATTTCAATAGATGCTAAAAAGGTATTGACAAAATACAACACACTTTCTTGATAAAAAACATTCTGAAAGATAGGAATAGAAGGAAACTTTCTCAATACGATATTGTGCATGTATGAAAAACCCACTGCTAGCCTTGTACTCAATGGTGAAAGACTGAAAGCTTTTCCATTGAGATTGGGAAAAAGAAAAGGATGTCCACTGTCTCCACTGTTATTCAGTATTGTGCTAGAAGTTCTAGCTGGAGCAATTAGGCAAGAAAAAGAAATAAAAGGCACCCAAATAAGAAAGACAGACATAAAACTTTAGCTATTCGCTGATATGATCCTATCTTTAGAAAATCCCGAATAATCCACAACAAAACTACTAGAACTGGGAAGCAGATGTGGCTTAAGTGATTGGGCTCCCATTTACCATATGGGAGGTCCAGGGTTTAATTCCTGGGGCCTCCTGGTGAAAGGCAAGCTGGCCCACGTGGTGAGCTGGCCTACACAGGAGTGCTGGCCCGCTTGGAAAGCTGGCACGGCAAGATGACCCAACAAAAAGAGACACAGAAGAGAGACAATAAGAGACGCAGCAGACCAGGGAGCTGAGGTGGCAGAAGAGATTGAGCATCTCTCTCCCCCTCTGGAAGGTCCCAGGATCAGTTCCTGGTACCACCTAAGGAGAAGACAAGCAGACACAGAAGAACACACAGCAAGTGCAAAACAACTTGGACAGAGGCCGGGGGAATAAATAACTAAATCTTTATGAAAAAAAAAAAAAAGAGAGCGATTATATAACTTAACAAAAAAGACAAGCAACCCAATTATTTTTATTTATTTATTTTTTTTTTCCAAAAAAAAATAATTTATTTTTATCCATTTTAACATCCCCCTCCCGCCCTGGTTTTGCTTTTTTTGTGTCCATCTGCTGGGCAATTCTCTGTATTTGTTTCCTGCCCTCTCCTCTCATCCTTTTCCTCCTGCCTTCGCCAGGATTCAATCCTCAGAACCTCCAATCTGGGAAAGAGGCGTCCTACCGCCTGCGCCACCTTAGTTCCAGGTTTTTTGGCACATCTCATCTTGGCTCTCCCTTGTGTCACTCTCTTGTTACATCATCATCTTGCTGTGCGGCTTGGCGGTGCACCCATGCATGGGGCCTGACGGCCCACACGCCTTCTATATTTTTTTTTTTTTCTTTTTACCGGGAGGTCCCAGGGATCAAACCCAGGTCCCTCCCTATGGGAGATGGATGCTCAACCATTTGAGCCACATCCATCCCCCAGCTACATCTCTTAAGGTTGACCAAAGATACCCAGAGTTACAGTCATTTCCCATATAGGATGGACATAAAATAAATCAGACTTGGTTTATTACCAGCATTCTATAAACCAGACCTAGGGAAAAAAATTAGGTCTGGGGACACATGCATGGTTTCTAATATAGCGAATATTTAGCCTACCCTGATTATCACAGAATCAGGTCAGCGAGAATATTCGCATAAGCAACCCAATTAAAAATGGGCAAAAGACTTGACATTTTTTTTCCAAAGAGGAAATAACAAATGGCCAAAAAGCACATGAAAAGATGTTCAACATCACTAGCTATTAGGGAAATGCAGATCAAAACTACAATGAGATATTTCATGCCTTACAGAATGGCCATTATTAAAAAAAACAGAAAACTACCAGTGCTGGAGAAGATGTGGAGAAATAGGAACCCTCCTTCCCTGTTGGTGACAGTGTAAAATGGCACAGCCTCGGTGGAAGATGACTTGGCAGTTTTCAGGAAGCTAAGTATAGAACTGCCATATGATCTGGCAATCCCTCTACTAGGAATATATTCAGAAGAACTGGAACAAGGCCGCAAGCAGATATCTGCACACCGCTGTTCTTAGCAGTAGCTTTCACAACTGCTGAAAGATGGAAACAACCTAAGAGTTGGTCGACCAGTCAGTGGATAGACAAACACATGTGGGCTATAGACATGATGGAATGCTCCTCAGCTGTCTAAGAAGAAATCAGCTGGGGAAACACATGCCAGCAGGGAGGAACCTTGAAGACATCATGTTGAGTGAAATAAGCCAAGCACAGAAGGACGAATAGAGTATGGTCTCACTGATAGGAGCTAAACCGTGAGCAAACTTAGGGAGTTAAGCTAGAGTGTATAGGTTAGTAGGAGCCAGAAGGTGGGCTGAGAAGGGGGAGCTGATGCTGGATGTATGTAGAATGTTAAATAAGGTCAACTGTAAATATGTGGTGACGGATGGAGTTGCTGGTAGCACATCGTAATGAGTGTAACAAACACTGCTGACTTATAAATGTGATGTGGCTGAAAGGGGTAGCCTAGGGAGGTTAATGTTAATTGAAAGACAGCTAGAGGATAACCTAGGGACCGTATAACATGGTGATGTCAATGGCTGATGAAGATTGTGGTTGAAAATACAAATACAGGACTGTTTCTCTACTACGAGGTGTTAAGAATATGGTGATAGGGCCCAAAGCAGGTGCAATAAAAGAAAAAATAGATAAATGGGACCTCCTCAAAATTCAACACTTGTACACCTCACAGGACTTTGTCAGAAGGGTGAAAAGGCAGCCAACTCAATGGGAAAAAATATTTGGAAATCACGTATCTGATAAGTATTTAATATCCAGGATACATAAAGAGATGTTACAACTCAACAATAAAAAGACAAACGACCCAATTAAAAAATGGGCAAAAGACTTGAATAGACATTTCTCCGAAGAAGAAATACAAATGGCAAAAAAACACATGAAGAAATGCTCAACATCACTCATGATTAGGGAAATGCAAATCAAAACTACAATGAGATATCATTTCACACCTATCAGAATGGCCACTATTAAAAAGACAGAGAACTACAAGTGCTGGAGAGGATGTGGAGAGATAGGAACACTTCTTCACTGTTGGTGGGAATGCAGGATGGTACAACCACTGTGGAGGACCGTTTGGCAGTTCCTAAAGAAGCTGAATATAGACTTGCCACGTGACCCTGCAATACCACTACTGGGTATATACCCAGAAGAACTGAGAGCAGTGACACGAACAGACATCTGCACACCGATGTTCATAGCCACATTATTCACCATTGCCAAGAGCTGGAAACAACCCAGGTGTCCATCAACAGATGAATGGATAAACAAACTGTGGTCTATTCACACGACGGAATATTATGCAGCTGTAAGAAGAAATGAAGTCATAAAGCATATGGCAACAGGGATGAACCTGGAGGACATTAGGTTGAGTGAAGCAAGCCAGACACAAAAGGACAAATACTGTATGAATGTGTTACTATGAACCAAATATATTGTGTAACATATTGTTTGATTTAAAAAATTTTTTATATGTATCCAGTACATTTAATTGAGAAAAGTATGTATTTATTCATCTGTGTTTACTTTTTAGTTTTTAATTCTTTTTATTTTCAATTATTAAATGTACAGAAAAAGAATATGGTGATAGGGGAAGTGGCTGTGGCTCAGGTGGTCGGGCTCCCGTTTACCATCTGGGAGGCTCTGGGTTTGATTTCCGGGGCCTCCTGGTGAGGTAAGCCGGCCCGTGCAGTGCGGTGAGCTGACGCAGCAAGATGACGCAACAAAGGGAGACAAGCAGGCACAGAAAAACACAAAGCCAATGGATACAGCGAACACAAGCAGCAAGGGGGGGATAAATAAATAAATCTTAAAAAAAAAAAGAAGATGGTGATACATGGGGAAAATACAACTAATGTAATTTATAGAATATAGTTAATTATAGAATATAGTTAACAACCATATTGTAATATTTTTGTAGCAAAGGCAGAGAAGGCACTCTGTCAATGCTAAAGGTAGAAGAAGGAACATGGGGTTTAGTTTCATGAGACATGAATGTGATTAAGCATTTTTTTCTTCTTTATTTTCTTCATTAACAAGGAGACCTTGGTCACATCCTTTAACCCTTCTGTGCTCACCTGTGTACCTTTCTGAACATGGAAGGAACAACTGAGTCTGTTTTTAGGATTAGCTGAGATACAAGTGCCTGGACAGAACTTTTTGGAGTGATGCTTCCATAACTTGTTTTTAACTGCCGTTTTTTCTGTTATTTTAGTTTTTTGAATTTGAAATAAAGTTTGCTTAAAAAAAAAAAAAAAAAAGAATCCTAATAACTAGGAGGGTAATAATGGTGAACTTTCCGAGCCCTTCCTGGAGCCTGGGAGCCACTAAACACGGCCATGTTAATTGTCTCAGGTAAGCCTCCCAGCTGCCTTCCCCCTTGCAGAGGAAGCTCAGAGAGGAGACACGCCTGCTCCAGCACACACAGCCAGAGCCCCTCACCCAAAATCCACATTGTCATCCTCTCCCCTCGCTGCCTCCAGGGGAGACCCACAGGCCGAGCAGGTGAGGGGTGGGGTTTACCCACCCAGCTCTTCCACCCCCCCCCCAGGAGGGCTCTAGAGCTGTCTGCCGCAGACACGGGGTTTTAGGCACAGCAGAAGGAAGTTTAAAACAGCACAGCTGATTAAAGAAAATGGTTTGGCCTTACCTGGCACAGGTGTGGGTGTGTGTACCCCACCAAGGGACTCGGCAGCCAGGTACCTACCCCCCTTGGGAGACTCAGCTGCAGCGTCCGTGCTGGGGGAAATGTTACATCACTCGTCGATCAGGCCCGGGGTGGGTGACTACGCCGCAGTGGGAGGGATTTCCAGCCATCAGCAGGTGCGACTCCACACAGGTAATAGTGAGTGAAAAAAACAGTGCCTAAATTCAGGGTAGGGGTCACCTCTGGGGAAGAGAGGGCACCCCAGGGGGTCCAAACATCAGTGATTTTTATTCGTCACACTTGCCAGTGTCTTCCGCGCTGAGTTTCTTGTGCACGAACGTGTTCAGAATTGAACCGGTGCCCCCAGCCCTGGTGCACAGGCTTGTGGGTGACCCCACATGCACACAGGGATGTGCACACGCCTGCACATGCGTGTCCACACACCACATGCAGACACACACTCCATACGGACACTGTCGTGGGGCCTGCCGCTCCAGCCCCCCAGTCTGCCCACTGCCCCCCGTGACGGGTTGAATTGGGGCCCCCCAAAGCCATACTCAAGCCCTAACCCCGGCTCCGTGAATGGGACCCTATTTGGAAATAGGGTCTTTGAAGATGGGACCAGTTAAGCTGAGCCCAAACTGGATTAGAAGAAGAGGACATCTGGACGCAGACACAGATGGACACGGAGAAAAGAAGGCCGTGTGGAGGCGGAAAGTCAGAGTGACACATCTGCAAGCCCAGGGTGGCCCAGGGTGACTCGGAGCTGCCGCATAGGCTGCAGAGGGGACAGTCAGTGTCTGTTGTTTGGAGCCCCCCAGTTTGGGAAATGAGCACATGCCAGCGGTCTCAGGGCCCCGGAGCCTGATGCACTGCTGAGTTTCGAGCTGGCTCCGGGAGAAGGGGCTGGCGCCTGGGGCCTGCTGGCCGCAATAACGAGCCCTAGGCACTCTGAAACGGGAGGAGGATGCTGGCCCCAGGGACCCTCTTGAGGGAGAGACGGTGAGGCATGGAGGGCATTTAGACAGACAAACGGACAGCTCGGCCGCGGGCGGAGTGGCCAGGCAAGGGGAAGGGACACGAAGTCAAAGGGAAGTCTGGGAACAGCTACCAGTGAGCGTGGCCTTCTTTCTGCCTGCCAGTGTCCCCAAAGCATCTTGGCCCTCCTGGGCATCGTGGCAGCGGCCTCCGGGGAGCCCTTCCTCCTGATCGGTGCCCCCGTCCAGGCCCCTCCCATGCTGGATCAGCGTTTCTCCGAGGAGTGACGAACAGAGTGTGGCAGAAGAGACAGGGCGAGGCTTCGAGGCTGCCTCTTAAAAGGCATCACCACTTCCGCCGTGCTCTCCCTCAGCTCTCCCACCCTGGGGGACGCCAGGCGGCCAGCTCCGGGCACCGAGGAGCCGAGGTCCCCTGCCGTCAGCCAGGCTAGGAGGCCGCCTTCCAGGTAGGTCCCCAGCCTCAGTCGAGCCTTCAGACCAGGCAGCACTGGCCAGAGCCACCCAACACTGCTCCCGGATGCCTGATCCAGCGGGTGGCCGGGAGAGCACTCACCGTGCTCTGTGCTCGGGGTGGTTTGCAACGCGACGCCGGCTAACTAACACGGAGCCCTTTAATAACTGACCACTTGACCACGTGCCAAACACCACATGTCCTGATCTGGTTAATCATCACAGAAATCCCTCAGGGATTCCAACGGTCCCCATTTCACAGACGAAGACACTGATCTTCAGAGAGGGACAGTGACTTGTCAGAGCCACACAGCCAGGCAGAGGCACAGAGCTCCCCTTCAAACCCAGCTCTGTCACCGCCAAAGCCTCTTTCCCTCTGCTCCCTCCTTCTTCAGCTGCTTTGGATGCCAAGGGGGCTGCCCGTCTGCTGAGGTCACCATCGGCTTTCAGGCCGTTTCTGGTGAGTGGCTTCAGTTGTGTAGAGAACGTGTTAGGGTGACAACCTAAAGGCCCCGCGTTTGCTGAGTGTTTTAACCTTGAGAAAAAGCCTGCGCTTCCCAGCAGACTTGCAAGGTAGCTTCTATCCTTATTCCCAATGGAGAGTTGAGGAAGGGAGGCTCAGCGAGCTGAAGGGACTTGCAAGCGGGAAGTGGGGTCCTGGGGTCCCCGTGCAGGATGCCAGGTCCACCTGTGCACTCAAAGCCATGCCCGCTGCCCCCGGGTCGGGTGCCGCGGCTGACAGGGTCCCAGCCTTCCCCGAGTGGGTGCCCCGGAGCGGAGGCTGCAGGTGGCTGCCCGGGGCGGCCTCTCCAGGTGGGCTCGGAGGCCATCAGAACCTGGTAATGACTGGGAAGCTCTCCTTGCAGCGTTCCCTAATAGTCCATTAAATACAAGTCGGGAGCTAGTGATTATAGGGCAAGCTCGACTGGCTTCCCCTTTGAAATGCACAAAGACGCGCGGGCAGTGGGCTTGAGCTGCAGCCTCTGAAGTGGTCGCCTTCCCGGGGGCGTCTGGCAGCTGTGCCACCCGCACCTCAAACAGGCCGGCACAGCTGCCCCGCGGCCGCCCGGGCCCAGCGTCAGGGCCAGGTTTCCCTGTCTTCTTTGGCTTGGACTCACCCCAAACTCTAGGATGCTCACTCACATCTTTCGTGGGTGGGTGAGTGAGGGGGGCCCGTCTTCTTTATTTTTCCCTGAGCCCGAACTTCAGAGACTATGAACACCAAAGAACCAGGTTACCGCATTGATTCAGGATTAGCACAGAGCTGAGTGATTACCGTGGAGCCTCCGACAGTTCAAATAAAATATACACGGCCAAGACCAGAGCGCCGCCCCTATCCGTGCCCCGCCCCACCAGTGCCCTGTCTGGGCAGGATCTGGGGGATCAACAAGCTCCCCACTTTTCTAATCACCCAACAAACACTGCCCAGGCACCAATTCCATGCCAGGTACGGGGCCAGGGACAGACTTGGTCGCTGCTCCCAGGAGCTCAGTGTCTGCGAGAGAAATCAATATTCAACAAGGTAACAAAGGCACGAGATGATTTCAGATAATAGTAAATGCCATGAAGGATATAAAATAGAGAAGGACTGCGGTGGCGGTGGCGGCAGGGGGGTTGTCGCTTTAGCTGCGGAGGTCAGGCGAGTCAGCATTTGGGCTGAGACCTTAGTCAGAGGGGGAGCCAGCCCTGCGGAGCCCTGGAGGGGAACTTTCTGGGAGAAGGGACAGAGAGTGCAAAGGCCCTGAGGCCGTGTGGCTGGCGAATGACAAGACCCCAGATCGTGCAGGGCGTGTGGGTACAGGAGCCTGTGGAGGTTTGGGGCAGGGAAGCACCTTCAGTTTTGAGCCTGTTGCCTGTGCATGCCTAGTTTCTCAGACGGCTTTCCTAGAAAGCACGGCCAGGCAGGAGCTCTCAGCAAGGCCATGCCTGGCTCCGGCCTGAAGTCCCAGCACCTGGCTGAGGCCTGGCATGTGGTAGGATCTCAGCCAATGTTGGTCTATCTGATTAGGGTCCAGCCCAAGGACCGATAAGGTCTGGGCGTGTCCTCCAAGGTTGAGGAAGACCCCTCCCCCTCCTCCCAGCATCCTCTCTCAGCTCAGGAAGACGGGAGCTCTGACCCCCAGGGAATGGGGAAGGCCTCCTCCTTTGGGGCCTGGGGGCTGGCATAGATGCCTGTCCTTTCCCCGCCTCGGCCAGTGCCCAGATCCTCAGGTGTTAGGCCCAACAGAGGCGTGAGTGTGTGACGAAATGAATGAGGAAATGAATGAACAAACGGATGCCATCCTACTGGCCCACAGAGGAAAGGAGTTTGTCTTCCTTGGACCTGGAATGCCCCCCCCGCTCCAGATTCCTCCTTGGTTTCCAGGCCCCCTGGGCAGGGCGGGGCATTGGCTGGGAGCCAGGCAGGGATTTGGGCTCTGGGGGCTCCCCTGACCCCCCCCCCCAGCCTTGCCCACTGTTGCTGCCCAGAGTCCAGAGAGAAAGGCAACCTGTGCTGGCTCGTGCCTCACGCCTGTGTCCTGGGCTGGACTGGCAGGGCTTCTAGAAAAATCTGGATACCTCCTGCTTCTCTTTTCTGCTACAAAACATTTTCTGGTTACAAAACTGCTATGGAAAATTGAGAAATGACGGAGAAGGTGCACACATAGAGACACCTACAAAATCTCCTCGAACCCCGTCACCCAGGGCAGAGGCTCTTAACCTTCTCTGTTCCACGGACGCCTTTGCCAGTCAGGTGGAAACCACGGGCCCTTTCCGAAGCCACACTACACTGTGGATTATGGAGTAAATAGGTTACACCCGCAGCAACACGTCCCCACAAGAATCGTGTTTTTTTTGAATTTTCAATTCAAGCTCATGGACCCCCTGAAATCTTTCCACAGACCCCTGGTTAAGAGACCCTGCCCTAGAGAGAAAAGGCGAGCACCTCGGGGTCTTCCCTTCCAGGCCTCTTCCTATGTGTGGTCACGTATGTTTATATTTTTCTTTTTTTTTTTTAAAGATTTTATTTATTTATTCATTTATCCCCCCCTTGCTGCTTGTGCTCGCTGGGTCAGCTAACCACGCCGTGCGGGCGGGCTTGCCTTCACCAGGAGGCCCCGGGAACCGAACCCGGGGCCTCCCATATGGTAAACGGGAGCCCTACTGATTGAGCCACAGCCACTTCCTATGTTTATATTTTTCAAACCTCATTTTATTCAAACGGTGGCTAACCTTCTTCTCTTCACTTAATATCCGGGGAACATTCTTCTGCATCAGTATCTTTCTACATTACTTTTTTAAACAAATCAATTTTATTGATACATGTTAATAAAACATACAATTCATCCAAAGTGTACAATCCGTGGTATTTGGTATAAACATAGTTGTGTGTTCATCACTTCAATCATTATTAGAGCATTTTCATTACTTCCGTAATAATAGCAATTAAAAACAGACAAACAGAGACAATTCCTCACTTCTCAACCTCTGCTTCCCCTGCTGTACAAAACTGCTATTTCTGGCTATTCTTGAACAACCATTTATCTGTCTATTAAGCAGTTTATCATTTTAAACGCTACCCAGTATCACCTCCAGTATTATTTGATTGGTCCCCTTCGGGTGGATACTGAGTTTGCCTCCTTTTTTGAGTGAAACAGTCTGTGCTTGTAAAATGTGCAGAGCATAAATTTCAGCGGCACTAATTAGATTCTCAGTGTTGTGCTACCATCGCCACCGTCCACTACCAAAATCTTTTCCATGGCCCATTTCCCCTGTCCACGGCCCCTAGAAATCCCTAACCCACCTTCTGTCCCTATGGCTCTGCCTCTCCCAGATATCTCATGTAAGCGGACTCAGGCAATACGCCACCTTTCGGGTCTGGCTTGTCTCCATCGGCGGCATCCGTGCGCTCACGTGCACCGGAACGCCGTTCCTTTTCGTGGCCGAATACTGTTCCATTTGGTTCACCCACTTACCTGCTCGTGGACACTTGGGTGTCGCCGCCTGTTGCCGATGGTGGCTGATGCTGCTGTGAACGCCTGTGTTCACTCCTCTTGCGCATCTACCTGGGAGTGGAATTGCCAGAGTATAGGGTAATTCTACGTTTAACTTGGAGGAACCGACCACCCGTCTTCTGCAGGAGCTGCACCGCTTCACGTCCGCCAGCGGGAGTGCGGCGACTTTTGTGCCCACCCGTGGCCATTTCCTTAGGCTAAAGGCCCGGAGCTGAGGCACCCGGCTCTGCCGAATGGCTCTCCAGAAAGGCTGTTCCGTCATATCCCCTGGTGAGGATTCTCTGGGGACAGGAGTGGGCAAGGGCCCTGGTGCCTGCTGGAGTCCAGGGGACATGGTGGGGACAGCCGTCTGCCTGCCACGCCCTGGGTGACCGTGGAATGTCCTTCCTGCCCCTGCTGGCAAACCTGAGAGACTCCGGGGAGCGCTGGGCAGGTCGGGGGTCCAGCAGGTGGCCGCGGGCCTTGTTGGAGGGGCTGGGGGCCTTGTCAGGGTCCCACACCCTGCACAGACTTCTCGGCAAGCCTGGGCCCAGCCAGAGCAGCTTGCTTTGTAAATTGCTGCTGTGGAGGATGAGGAAAGGCTTAGGAGAAATGGGAATAAAAAGAGGGAAGGGTCCCCAGCCCCTCTGGTGGTGGCTGAGGGGAGGGGATCAGAGCGGATTCCCCCTCACTCAGAGGCTAGGAGCTGGGGGCAGAGATGAAGACGGTCTTGAAATCTTCAGGGCAGAAGGAATGACGGGGTTCATGGGGCAAAACAGGCTCTGAAGCCTGGAGCCTCAACCCTGGGTGGGCTTGGGCAGGCCTGGTGTCGGGGGTCCAGCCCCTGCATCTGGGGAGGTGCCTGCTTAGGGAGCCCCCGACCGACACCCCCCAGGCAGGGTCCTGAGTGTCTCCGAACCACAGGTCAGAGGTTACCATGGGGAAGGGGCAGTGAAGGCTTCTGGGAGGCAGGAGACGGGCAGGGGCCAGGCAGGGGAGAAAGGAGGGATGTCCAGGGGAAGGGCACAGAGGTGTCACAGTGCCCAGACAGGGAGGGCCGCCTTCCGTCCCCAGCCCTTGGGAGAGTAAGTTCAGTCGCTTCTGCCCTGGACAGGTCAGCAGGCCTGCATGGGGGGCGGGAGGGCCCCTGGCAGCTTTGCCCAGGTGGGGTGGGGGGCAGTACTGGAAAGAGAGGGGTGGCCACAGAGGCCTGCCTCCGAGATGCCACTCAGGCTGGACACTGCCCTCCCAGCTCTGGCGGCTGCCGGAAGCCAGCCTGGCCTCGGAGCAGGGCTCCGGCCTCTGGCCCTCTCCTTGGTGGCTTTCCAGCCCTGCTTGGGACCGAGAGTTTTCTGGGGACAATACTTTGTACTTCAAGAGCTGCTTTCATCTGCAGTCCTTGGAGGGCTCGGCAAACCCGGCTTAATTACGGATCCCTGTACCCCGAGCCCCCTAAGTACTGTTTTGCAGCTGGATGGTGTTCAAAACAGAAAGATTAAGTGATTTGTCCAAGATTGCACAGCAGAGCTGGGTGGATCCACCCAGGTGGGGGGCTCTCGGCTTCTGCCTGCCTTCTTTTCTCTCTTCTTGTGGGGTCTTGTCCTGCTGGCCCTGGGCACTCAGCTGATGGCCTGCAGGCCTCCAGAAATCCACGGTGTTCCCTGCTTGTCAGTAGCCAGCTCATGGCCAAGCTGGACATAACTGCCCAGGCCGGGGACCTTCCTGGGATGGGGCAGCCAAAGGCAAGGGTGGGTCCTAAGCCTGGAATCTGTTCCCGTAGGGCCCGTGCCCCCCTCCCCCGGGGCTGCCACTGGCTCTGGCCCTCTGGGTGCTGGAGGGGTGAGGGGGCTGGGCAGACAGGGAGGGGGTGAGACTGGCCCCCAGTCCTGCTGGGAAATTCCTTACGTTCTTTCTTTGGGTCTGTGAGCTCATGAGCAAGTGTGGTGGGTGCATTTTATAAACCGGAAAATAAATCATTCATTGAAAGGAGAAAAACAAATGCGTCCCACATCTGCAGGGTCAGTGGGCATGAAAGTCAAGGACAGGGAGGCGGCCGGGCTGTCCCGATGGGGCTGGGATGATGCAGTGATGTTTGCAGAGAACTGGCTCCCCATCTGCCACCGCCCCGGTTCTTCACTGGCCCCACCCTTGCTCGCCTGTGAATTTGGGGAGCCTTCCGGCTGGGCTCTGCTTCTTGTGCCCCAATGGCCAGTTCCCAGCTGGGCAGCCAGAGTGACCCTGTCACAGCACAAGCCACGCCCGGCGGAGCCCACTTCCCACCAAGCAAAACCCCCAAGGGCGTCTGCCTGCCCACCTGTCCTCCCCACTCCCCTCCAGCCCCCGGCCTCCTTTCTCTCCCCTCCCAGCCCCGGAGCCTTTGCTCCAGCTGTGTCCTCTGCCTGCCACACTCCCTCCTGTCGCACTTGCTGGCTCCTGAGCCGCCTTCTGTCTCCGTGCCCTTCCCTGCCCACTCAGTTAAAATCGCGGCTCCCTGGTTTCTTCCAAAGCTCAGCACAGGCTCCCCTAAGACCCGGCTCCACACTCCTGGGTGTTTATCCAAATGAGCCGAAAACCGACGTCTACCCAAACACCTGCTCGCAGGTGGTGATAGCCTGGAAGCAACCAGGCTGTCCTTTGGCGGGGACACGGGCAGCACGCTGTGGCAAACGTCCTGCCGTGGCATCTCATTCCGCGGTCAAAGGAAATGAGCTCTTAAGCCACGGAAAGGACCGGAAGAACTGTAAGTGCATGTTGCCGAGTGAAAGGAGCGGTCTTCAGGCCGCACGCTGGGTCCAGCTACAGGACACTCCGGAAAAGGCAAAACCACGGAGCCAGCAAAGAGATCAGTGGTCCCTGGGGGGAGGGGGAGAGGGCTGGAGGGATGACTGGGTGGAGCCCAGCACACTTGGGGGCCACCATAAGGGTGGGTACGTGGTGGCATGCATTTGTCATAAACCCACAGAACCTACGGCACAAAGAAGGGGCCCTGCTGCACGGTGTGGGCTGTGGGGACTTAGCTTATCAGTCGTGGGCTGCCCACTTTAACAGACGCGCCACGTGACTGCGAGACGTCACTAACAGAAGAAACTGAGTTTGTGTGTGTGTGGGGGAGGATATATGGGAACTCTCTGTACTTTCTGCACAATTTTTCCTTAAACTTAAAACTGTTCCAAAAAAATAGTCTGTTATTAAAAACAACTGCAGCCCCGTCCCTGCGCCTCGCTCCCCCACCCCGCCCCTTCCTTGCTCCCCCTTCAGCCGCTTCGTCGTAGCCCTCCCCACCTTCTACAAGGCCGGGTCACCTTCTCACTGGTTTTGCTTATGGCCTGTCCCCCCAAACTGGAGTGTCAGCCGCGTGGGGCCAGGATGCCTGCTCGGAACTTGGCACGTTGTCAGCAGCAAGAACTGGATTTTGGAGGCCCCACGGATCCCTCTGTGCCAACAGCTGGCCCAGGTTGGTCCTCGATGCGGTAAACGTCCAGGGCCAGCCTGTTCACTCAGAGTCTTCAGCCAGGGGGTCCCGGGGAGGGAAGGTGAGGGGCGGGGCAGAGCACCAGGCGGGCAGGACCTTATGGGATGATGGGTCAGTGGGTCCCACCCTCTCCCCCATTGGGGCTTGGGGCAGGGGGCAGGAGTCCAGCCAGAGAGGAGACTCGAGAAGACAAAGGGCAGGTGAGCAGAGGTCTACACTGGCGATGGTGGTATTGGGGAGGGAGGCCGGAGAATGAGGCCTCCCCCAGACCCTGGGCGCCCGCCATCTCCTGGGACTGGCACCTAAGTCCCCCGAGAAACCAGTATTTCTTCCCTGCTCGGTGAGCGAGAAAGCGGCTTGTGCCCAGCCCTGCAGCCAGGGCCACGCGGAACTCAAAGCTGGAGCCAGGCCCCTTCCTGTCCTGGTCTTGGGGTCACAGTTGGTCTACCCGTAAGACCTGCTTTGGGGAAAGGGGGGCCCCAGAAAGTAGAGCTGGAAATTAGGGTGGTCCAATCTAGGAAGCAAAAATAGGACGCCCAGTTAAATTGTTTTTGTATAAGTATGTCCCAAATTTAGGATAAGAATGGCTCATGCAATCTTTAGGACATATGTAGACTAAAAATTTATTCATGGCTTCTCTGAAATTCAAATGTAACTGGGCAGCTTGGGTTTTACGGGACAACCTTGGCTGGAATGGTTGCCCACACCCTCTGGGGTTGCAGATGTGGGTTGTGAGAGAGGACAGGTCACTCTCTGAGCCCCAGCCGAACACCAGACCCTGCTCTGTCTCTTGAATCCACCTGCTTTGGTCCCAAGAGCCCCCGACTCCCTCACTGGGAGTGATGGAGGAAGCAGGATGAAGGATCCCGGGAGGTGCAGGAGGCTGAGGTCCTGGAATCTGAAGATTTTCAGCCCCAGAAATGGACTCCAGAGGCTGCCAAGTCTCATTTGACAAATAAGGAAACTGAGGCCCAGCGGGTAGGTTGGCTTGCTTGAGCTCCTGCTCGGCGTCAGGAGCTAAGCTGGAACTGAGACCCTAGGAGAGCCGGAGGTCCACCAGCCTCCCCCTCCACACATACCCTGAGTTAGATCTCCGTGGGAAGGGCCCCCACCCTGGCTGTCAGGCCCAGCTCCCCGCCTCCCCAGCCTGTGTCTTCCGGGCTTGTCTCCTGGCCCCTCTGGCCTCAGGATCCTCACCAGGGCCTCTGATCCTTGTTTGCCAAGGACCCAGCCATGGGGACCCCAGAGGCCCTGTGTTTGCACATGAATGGATGGAGATTTCCTGAGGACATCTTGCCCACGAAAATGCACATTTCTCACCAAAAGGCCCCCAGGTCCGGCACTGGACTCCAGCAAACAACCGGGCAGGCTCTGCCCTAGGTGTGAAGGCGGCTGGGGCCTGCAGGGGTCACCAGGCTTCCACCCAGCTGGGATGAGCCACCCTGGGAGGCTACAGTCTGGGCAGGGCAGGCCCTCTGGGGGAAGCCAGCACTCCTGAGGCCCCCACATCTGCCAGGGACCCTCCCAGCAAGCAGGAGGAGACGTGTGGCCACCTCCCAGCCTAGGACTGCCTGGAAGCAGCCCCTAACCCATGGCCTCTCCGTCTGTGCTCACTTTTTCACTCAGCATCAGCTCTCTGGTCCCTGCTGCAGGCTGGGTGCCCCCTCCAGGAGCTGGGAACCCAGGGGTGGAGACAAGGAGGTGGGCAAGGACCTGCTCTCTTGGGGAGAGTCCAGGTGGGAGACACACGATGGTGGTTTGGGCAGCTAATCCGGGCTGTGGGGTGTCCGCGTTAGCTGCTGGCCAGGCAGGGCTGCTTTCGGATCAGCGCGGAGGCAGCCACCCGTGCAGGTCTGGGGCAAGGACACTCCAGCTGGAGCCAGTGGCTGGGCGGGCGTGACGTGACTGAGGCTGGGAGGGCGTGGCACGCTGCAGGGACGGGAAAGGGCCAGTGTGGCTGGGGGATGGGAGAGGAGCAGGACCTTGTGAGCTGGGCAGGTGGTGGGGACCAGAGCCAGCAGGCCTTGCTCCCACAGGCTAGGGCCTGGCTCTTAGGGTCCTGCCTCTCTCAGGACCATGTCTTTGCTCTAATCACACACACACAGTCACAGCCGGGCTCACTCCCTCTGCTGTGCCTGGGCCCTGGCCTTGGGTGGGCTCAGCCAGGCCAGCCCCCTGCCTCTTCTCTCTAGAGACCCAGAGGTGGCCAAGGTGGGGATGAACCCCCTTATCTTTCCAGCCTGGACAACCTCTCGAGCCTCTCCCTGGGAGAGCCCAGGGTTCAAGAGATTCGGAGGTCAAACGTGGGCTTCCCCTCCTCCCAGCAGGGCAGCCGTGGGCAGGTGGCTTAAGCTGCCTGTAGCCTCACTCTCCTCACCTGCAAAAGGGCCTCTCCCACAGACCCGAAAGCAAAGGTCTGGACAGCGCTGGAGCCCCAGGCCTGGCCCAGAGCCTGGCAGAGTCTGGGGTCAGTGGCCCCAGGTTGGACTCTGGTCACCCCAGGCAACCCCCAGGAAGATGACTGGGGGTTGCTTGAGTCCATTAACATGTTCTGGAGACAAACACCCTGTTGCTAATCACATTAGCTCTGAAGTACAAATCAGGCCAGCCTGGAGCTGGTATCAAAGAGTAGAGGGACTTGGCAGATTCTGGGGTTTTCTACAGGCACCGTTTGCTCCTCTCTTTAAATCCGAGAAAACTCCTGGGCTGGTGTCAAGGAGCTGGGAAGAGGCCAGGGGCCTCCCTGGGAAGTGTGAGTGGATTTTGGGGCAAGTGTGGACAAGGAGGGCCAGACCCAGATCCCATGGGCGCTGCTTGGACAGTGTTGTTCCTTGATCTGGGGGTTCTGCCCCCCTCCTGGGGCTGATGCATTCATGGTGGGCCAGACAGTCCCCAGGCCGGAAGCAAGCTCGGTGGTGATAGCCCAGAGTTTGGAGTCATGGAGACCAGGTCCCGGCGCTGGCTCTGCCCCCTGCCAGCTGTGCTACCTTGGACAAGCCACTGCACGTTGTCTGTTGATGAAGGAGGCAGACGTCCAAGGGGCACAGGGCAAGAGCTCAGTGAGTCACTCCCATGTGTGGTGGGGGTCCTCAAATCTTGAGTTCCACACTGACCACGGAAAGAATCGTTTCCCAAATTTTCTTTTCCTGGGAAGTGGATGTGGCTCAAGTGATTGAGCTCCTGCTTACCACATGGGAGGTCCCGGGTTCGGTTTCCAGTGCCTCCTGGAGAAGACGAGCAAGACAGCGAGTTGGCACGATGGGCAGGCGCAGCGAGCTGATGTAACAAGAGGACACAACAAGGAAACACAAAGAGGAAAGACAATGATAGACACAACAAAGCAGGGAGCTGAGGTGGCTCAAGCAATTGAGGGCCTCTCTCCCATGTGGGAGGTCCTGGGTTTGGGTCCTGGTGCCTCCTAAAAAAGAAGACGAGCAGACACAGAGAGCACACAGCAAATGGACACAGAGAGCAGACAGTGAGCGCAAACAATGGGGTGGTGGTGGGTGGGAATAAATAAATAAAATAAATCTTAAAAAAAAAAAAGCAAAAAAACTTTCCTTATTTGTAGAGTTTCTCTCCGTAGAAGTTCCTCCTTTCTTGGGAAAAGGTGGTAGAACACTTGCAGTTCCTTTCCTTTTGCAGTAATTTAGACCAGGAAGCCGAGATGTGTTTTCCTCCCTTTAATTCTCTTTGCAAATTGAACATTAAATATCTTTGTAAACAATAGATACATAAGCACATGAAAAGGGATTCATATTCTCCCCCCTTCCATTACCCTCCCCAAAGGGACCCAGTGTTGACAGCCTGATGGGGGAGGCATCCGCACTTTCCTTCACGTTCATCTACACACATCAAGCCCACACAGCTGCGTGGAGTTGTGGTCCATGATGCTGGTAAAAGTGGGATCCAGGGAGCATCGGCAGCCCTCCACTGCAGTAAATGCACATCTGACCATCACGTGCAATGCTTTTCTTTTTCTTATCTATAAGATAAGAAATTAGATAATTAGGCCTCAACTTTAATCCACTTGGGCTAATGGCCTTTTAAAACAGTGGGTCTTTAATTACATTTTACTTTTTCCTATGGTCAAACGGTATGCTTAGGCTTTCTACCTCTTTGGGGGTCAATTCTAGTATTTGAATTTCACTGAAGAATCATCCAACTCAGCCATGGGTTCTCATTTCATCCCATCATAACCTGTTATTTCCTTCCCTATCTGGGGCTAGAACTTCTTTCTCATCCGTAAACTTGTAGCTTTTATTCTCTTGCTCTTTTTTTCTTTGGGATCGCCAGGAACTGGTTTCCCCACTGTATTGGTATTTTTGATGAACCAACCTCTGATTTTATTCATGCTTTCAGCTGTTTTTTTATTTACTATTTAACTGATTTCAGCTTTCAATGCTATTAACTCCCCCATTCCTACTTTCACTTCATTTTCCTTTTCCTACTTTCTAAACTTGATTATTTAATTGATTTTATTTTTAGTGTTTTATAGCAACAAAAGCCAATAGGCTATAAGATTTCCTCTAAGGATCACTATTGCTACATACCTAACTTTTATTATGTAGCATGTGCTACAGGGAAGGGGGGAATCTAAAGAGTTTTGTTCTGTTTTCAAGTGGTAGGGAGTTTAAAACATCATCTTATTACTGTGCATTTATTGTGTTATTGTATTATCATTTTCTTGGGGAGGATTATTAAGGCTTCTTTGTGGCCAGGTATACAATCCACCCGCTAGACTGTTCCATGACAGCGAGGAACACATGGCTCGCCCTGTGATTGGAACACTGTGGTTGATCTTGTTGATTTAGTACTCAATTTTCTTTTCTTTAGGCCTTTGTGGAGTTTTTGGTTCCACTTCAGAGATACCCAAAGTGTGGACCATATGTCCCTGGTGGCTTAGGAAATGGCTGTATGTGACTCATGGACATAGCTTTATGTCTCCTCGAACTATGTAAGGGTACAGCGATTCCCTTTTCACGCTCCTCCATCCTTCTGATTGGAAGTGGAAACACCTCAATTACTGCCAGGATGCCTCTAACACCCTCTAAGACCTGATAATCCTATTTTTAACACAGAAAAGACCAAGACATAGTTGGACACTCTTAGGAGGACAAATCCAGCTGGAATTTAATCACATTTTTACATAATTGGATTTCTGTATATGTCACTGTTTATTAGTTTTAAGGGATAGATCTTTCCAATTACAGGAGGGATACAAAGTTCCCTTTAAGTTAAAAAAAAAAAAAAAAAGAGGTGATTTAAAGAAAAATATTAAGTAAATAATAGAACAGATGTTAAGCAGAAGTGGCCAAAATCAGTCCAGGCAATTATTTAAGTTTCTTGGAAGTGGTTCCTCCCGTTTCAAATATCTGTCCATAACCTTATGTAAGAAGTGCCCAGCACAGTGCTCATGAGATGAATAGAATTCACTCATTCACGTGGTTATGCATTGAGTGTGCGCCACAGATGCCACCTGAGCTCTAGGGTACAGCAGGGACCAAGGGGGATGAAACCTCCAGCTCACAGAGCTCACCGTGAAGGGGGCACAAACAGTGAAAACGTACAAAAGCAAATGAGCACAGTCATTTCAGATGATTGCACGTGCCTCAGGTGATGAGCGCCCGGGGTGGCCCTTGTCATCTAGAGCAGCAGACAGCGAAAACATCCCTGAGCCACAGCCAAGAGCCGGGAAATGAAAAGCAGCTGCCAGGCCAGTGAGGTCTCTGGGCAGCTATGCAAAGGTCCAGGGGCAGGACCCAGCCCCTCAGGCTTGAGCAGCTGAAACAAGGCCCAGTGGCTGGGGTGAGGCCATGAACTGGCAGGCAGACTCAGCCATCATCCTTTTTATAAAATCCATCCATCAAACACTTAAAACTCATTTACAGGGAAGCAGATGTGGCTCAAGCAATTGGGCACCTGCCTGCCACATGGGAGGTCCTGGGTTTGGTTCCTGGTGCCTCCTAAAGAAGATGACAAAAAATAAAAAAAGACAATTCAAATAATAAAACAAAAAAGAAAAATAAAAAGATGAGCAAGACAGCGAGCTGACACACAGGGAACTGATGAAACAAGATGATGCAACGAGATGACGCAACAAAGAGACACAACAAGGAACACACAATGAAAGACAACAAAATGGGGAGTGGAGGTGGCTCAAGCATACAATGAATGGATACAGAGAGCAGATAGCAAATGCAAACAACTGGGCAGGGATAAATAAATATTAAAAAACACAAACTCATTTACAGGCTTTTAATGAATTGCTTCAGGAGTTCTAATTGCATCTCCTCAAGAATGATCAAAGCTTCCAGTCAGACCCTGGGCTAAGGCCCGGTGGGCAAGCTGTCATTGTTCTTGCTTGGCTCCTGACTTTGCCTTCCCTCAGCCCTTGTCCTCAGGTGCACAGGGGAGAAGGGAAGGAGCTGGGAGTGGAGGCCCCAGGACTGTCGAGAAGGGCAAGCCACAGCCTCCTCTCTGTGGGCTCCAGGTCCCCCAGGGCAAGTGGCAGGCCTCTGCTGATTCTTGGGACCAGTACCTGCCATGTGTTTGTCGCTGGGTCGCTAGGGACCAGAAGAGACTGTCAGACCATCTGGGGAGACCCTACAAGGATGTAGGCTGACCCTTGAAGCTGCAGCTCCTGGGGCCTGGAGAAATCTGGCTTCTGCCTGCAGCCTTCAGGAGCAGCCATCCCTGATGCCCCCGCATCCCGCGAGATCCAAGGAAGCACCACACCCAGCCAGCTGGTCTGCCCCTGATGTCCTGTGATCCCAAGGAAGGAGCAGGCTGCAGAGAGCGCTGGGCGCCTGCTCAGCCATCATCTTCCCTGCCTCTCTGTAGGAGCCTGTTCTCGTTTTCTAGTGCTGCGTAACAAGCTGCCCCCAAACTTAGCAGCCTAAAAGGACCATTTTACGAGGCCAACCGATTCTATTCTTAAGGAACATGGACAGGGCGCAATGGGATGGCTTGTCTCTGTTCTCTGGTATTTGGAGCCACAGCTGGGAAGACTGGAACAGCTGGGAGCTGGAACCTCCTGGAAGCTTCTTCACACGTCTGATGCCTGGGTTGAGGTGACTTGAAGTCCAGGTTCAGCCAGGATGTCGCTGGAGCCCGGACCCATGGCCTCTCCGTGTGGCTTGGGCTTCCTCCTGATTTGGTGGCTGCGGGTCTGTCACCTTCGCATTCGCGGCTCAGGGCTCCGAGCTCGAGTGGCCAGGGAGCTAGATGGAAGCTGCGTGGCCCTGTACGGCCCAGCCTGGGAGGTCGCTTCTGCCAGACACTGTCGGCTGGCGCGGTCAGAGGCCATTCCGACAGGGGGAGGGGGCACGTGCCCCCACCTCTCAGTGGGAGGACAGCCACTGAAGCCATGGCCATTTTGATAGACTGCTGCAGAGCTGTCGCTTCCTTTTTATCCAAGAGGCTTGGCGAGTGCAGAGAGGCACGAGAGGGAAGGTCGTCCTGGAGACGAGGCCCTGGGATTCGGCTTCCTGTTGGATCGGGGGTCTCTGCCTGTCTCAGGTGCTGGGAGGGAGCCCTTGTGGGAATAAAGTCTGCCTGGCAGGTGCCGCTTTCCCTCCTGGGGAAGCCGCCTCGGATGCTCCAAGTCTGCCAACTGCGCTCGTGAAAAAGAGCCACCCCCTGCCCCTGCTGGCCTCAGCCCACAGCTGTGCGTCCCCAAACCACAGAGTCAGTGGAATCACAGAGCCCTGGCGCTGAGCCCTTCTGGGTCCTAACAGGTGTCCCTCCAAGTGCAGGGAGTCCCCTCTCAGCCCGAGAGGCCACACAAGGTGGGAGCAGGCGGCGCTGTCATGTCGCGCCTCACAGGGAGAAACTGCGCGGCGCTTCCCCTGGCAGGGAGACAGGAAGCCCTCGACACCCCTCTCGCCCTTGCAGGTCTCCCTTTTTAAAAAAGAGGCGAGGCCCAGACTCAGAGCTCTGGCAGGCAGCTGCACCCTGCAAAATGTCTTAGATGGTTTTGCCGCCCAGTTTTTCCATTCAGGCTAGTGCTGAAAGGTTTTGAAACGAATTCGTTTAGGTGACAAAGGGAGTGGATTGAAAGAAAAATGTCAGGTCAATAACAGAGTGGCTGAAACCGTGGGGGCAGGACCCCGAGAAGAGTACGAAGCGGCTCCCCCTGGAGTTGTGCGGCTCTGCAGCCCCAGGGATGCCTGAGGTTTCAGGAGCACTGCCTCAGCTCACTTGCCCCTCCTGACACCCCCCCGGGAAGGGCTGTTCGCAGCCCCATCTTGCAGCTGCAGGAACAGGGCCCAGGGAGGTTCGATTTCATTGCTCAAAGCTCACAGCAAGTAAGAAGCAGCCTCCCCTGGTGGCCTAGAGGCCCCGAGCCGGACAATCCAAGGGCTGGAACCACAGCGGGGCATTTCAGGACCGCCCATGGGGAAGTTCCAGAGGTGGTGACGCCTGGCGTCAGTCCTGAGGCACAGGTGTGGGTGCTGGCACTCAGCCCACCCGAGTGGTGGCACGGGGCAGAGCCAATCTCATCCCGGAAGCAGAGGGTTAAGGAGGGCTGGACATGGGCTGAACGTCTCAGTGGATGCTCCCAGGAGCCGTGGGTCATGGGAGAGAACCCCAGGCCTGTAGCTGCACCTCAGCGCCCCCACCCCACGCCCAGAAAATGCTCTGGACCTGGTCTGAGTTGGACGTCCGGTCTCTCTTCATTTCTGTGTCCACCCAGATGAATTGCATTCCGCTGTGCTGCCCGGCCGCGGTGATAACCACTGTCACTCAGAGCGCACGGCATGCCAGGCATCACGCTGCCAGGCTCGAGCTGCGTGGTGACTCGACTTCTCCCCGTTACCCGAGTGTTGGGCGCCTCCACCACGCATGCGTGGCTGAGCATGTGCTTGTGAAAGGCGGGCTGGTGGAGATGAGACAGACACGTCTGCTGACCGTGGGCTCCCAATCGTGGTCCTTCCCGGGAAGGAGCCACCAATTGTTAGTACGTTGGTGTGTTTCCTTCATGGCCATTTTGTATGCATTTCTAGATAACCATAGATAGAAAGTGCATTTATGTTTTCTTTTCTAGACCTCATGCTACAACTGAGGCAACCAAGAAGCCGCAGTTTCAGAGTGACCCAGGGCCCAAGGTTATGGTCACCAGGCTGGGATGCCCCCCAGCTCTCCTCCACTCCAAATCCGAGGGCTGCCCCCGGGGGGCATGGGCCCACGACAATTGCTGGTATAAACAATTGGGTCACCCCAGCCAGCATCTTGGCACCATTTTGGTGACCCTATCCCAGACGATCCTACAAAAGAAATACCGTGCTGACCAGCAGGAGTGACCTGGTCACCTGGCCATTCTCTGAAACTTGACCGGGCCTATGGCACAAGTCCGAGAGCTATGGCCATCTCGTCAACCCCTTGCATGGGTGGGGGGTTGGGGGGTAGGGGACGGGGAGTGGAGTGGAGGGTTGGAGAAAGCCCCCAAGGAGGAGAAATGGGATCAGGGATGCCACGGATCCCAATTCAGATGCCCTTTCCCAGGAGGTCCCCTGATGGCACTGCCAGCCCCACCCAGTCCCAGGCACCAGAGGGGCACCTGGAAACTGTGGAAGGCGGTCCAGAGAGCGAGATCCCCCGAGGCATGCACCCGAGGCAGGGACCCTGCTTGCCAAAGTCTAAGGGCGCTTCGGCCAAAGCCCACCCACCCTGGCTGCACCCACGGGGGGGGGGTCCCCTGTGATGGGCGGGGCAGGGAGGAGTCCCAGCCGGCTGAAGAAGGAGGTGGGTCCCTCGGCCTTGGCTGTGGCCTGCAGGGAGGAGCGTCCCAGCCCAGGGCCATCGGGGCAGGTGGGGAGACCAGGAGGAAGCAGTGAGGCCCTCACTCCTCTCCTCAGAGTGGCTCTCTCCTAATCCCTTCCCGTCTAGCAAGAAAACCTGGCCTGCTTTTTAAAAATAAACTTTCAATTTGAGAATAGTTGTGTGTTTACAGAATTATTGCAAAGCCAGCACAGAGAGTGCTCATCACCCACAGCCCCCTCCCCCTCTTCCCCACACCTGACGTCAGTGGGTCCCTAGGCCACAGTTAATGGACTGACCCTGATATGCTACTGCTAAAGCCCGCGCTTCATTCAGATTTCTTCAGCTTTTCCCTAATGTTCTTTTCTTTCTTTTTTCTTTTCTTTTATCGTGATAAAATATATATAGCATAAAAGCTGCCATTTTAACTATTTTTTAGTGCACAACTCAGTGGCACTAAATACATTCGCAAGGTTGTGCTACCCTCACCACTATTTCCAGAACTTTTCATCATCCCAAACGGACACTTGGTACCCATTTAGCAATAAGTCTCCGTCCCCTGCCAGTTTGACATTATTTATGAATTCCAAAAAGAGATGTAGATTATCTTTGTAAACTGGCCGGTTCCTCTGGCGTGATACCCTTTGATTGTCTGAGATTCAGCTGAGACGTCTGATTAAGTTATGTTAAGATCAGGGCTCTGATCCAATCACGTCACTAGAGTGTCGAGTCCCAGGCCCCTTGGGGAGAAAACAGACAGTCACACAGTAGTAAACACATGGAGGAGAACACAGGGAGTAGAGTTTTTAGGCTGGAGTCCTGGGGAGAGAGCCAAGCTATTTGCCTGGTAGTCTACAGCTGACCTTGTGGAGAGAGCCGAGCAGCTGAGCCCGGAAAGAAACAAGCCCCGGGAGAGAGAGAGACGCCTTATGCCAGCCTAGAGCTGAGGTGGGAAGAAGCTGGGACCACGGGGCCTTAAGAGGAAGGAGGAAGGCTGAACCTTTGCAGACATCACCCGCCATCTTGCTCCAACACATGGCAACAGACTTTGGGTGAGGAAGTACCTCTTATGGTGCCTTACGCTGGACTCTTTAGGGCCTGGTAACTGTAAGCTTCTACCCCAAATAAATAGCCTTTATAAAAGCCAACAGAGTCCTGGTACTTTGCTTCAGCACCCCTTTTGGCCGATTAATACATCTAGACTACTTGAGTAAATAGATGGTAAATTTGGGAGGTGCAGGGAGGCATGGGGAGAGCAAGCGGCTGCAAATTCTGTGCTATTCTTTCCACTGAGAGAGGAGTCCAGCTCCCTTCTCCTGAATCCGGGCAGGTCAGCCAACTGCATGGCCAACGGCAGATGTGCTGTTTGGAACTTTCTCCAGGAGGCCCACGTCGCCACGCAATCAGTCTGACCACTGGGAGTCTGCCACGTTGGAGGCCATGTCTGGGTGCCCAGATGGACAGCCAGAGTGCCAGGCGCGGGAGTGACGCCACCCTGGACCAGCCCCCGGCCAGCCCACCCCGCGGCTGCGCCCTTCCATGCCACGCAGAGCAGAATCGCCCAGCCGAGCCTGTCCACATCCCTGACCCCCAAGGTCATGAGCTGTGAGGCAATTCTGCTGGTTCAAGTTGCTAAATTTGGTGTAGCTTATTAGGCAGCAGTCGCGACCAGACAGCATTTCAGGCCATGCTGGGGGCTGAGAACTTCCTCCTAAGAGCAGCAAGAGCCAGTGGAGAGCTTCTTAGCGAGGGGAAGCAGGACGGAAGGACCCTGACGAACAGGCTGTCGGGGGCAAGGTAGAAGTGGGGGGCCAGGCACGAGTCCACTGCAGCCCCTACACCCAAGGAGAGGGGCCTGCACACAGGCCACTGCTGGGCAAAGGGGGAGCCGGGTGGGATTTCATAGCCGTGGAGGTCAAACAAGCAGGCCCAGGGCAGGGCTGGGGGTGGGCGGGAGGGGGAGGGCAGCTCTAGCCTCCGGGCTCTTGCTCCTGGACAGAAGGTGCAAGCCCCATGGAGGCAGAGATACTTTTGCACCCTCCAAGTGGACGGGGTCGGAGGCTCGGGGAAGGGGGTGACCCATCGCCTAGCAAGGGCGTCCCCAATCTGCAGTAATTGCGTCTCCCTGGTTCTCCCAGCCCAGGCCTAGGCTGCGTGGGAACTGGGGATAGGTGGCCGTGCCCCTTTCCCCAGGAGGGGGCCTCCAGTGGGTGCTGCTTGCCCCCACACATACCTTTTTAAGAAGCATATAGGATTTGAATGACAAATCGAGAACAAGTCCGCATTGTTAGCGTTGAAGACCTGCCCTGAGCTCCTGAGGCTTTGAGTTGTCACATTGTAGACCAAGAGTAACACTACCCGGCTGGTCCAAAGCTCTCCTTCAGAGCTAGCACCCGTCCCCTGGGACCCAGCCTCTCTCGGGAGAAAGCTGCGGCCACGCCCAGATGTGAGTCCCAGCTCTGGGTCAGAAAATCGTCCATTAGCAGGAAGATAAAAAAGGAGGGTTGAGAAGTTAGATTGTAATTAAGTGTCTTAAGAGAATAATAATAGTCGATATTGTTTACTGGGCCAAGCACTTTGCATCCATCATCTCCATCATTCCTCCAAAGGAGTCCATGAGGTGGGTGCTGTAAGGAGGTGGAGATGACCCAAGGTCAGGGTTGGGAAGGGGTGGGGCCAGGCCCCCAACCCAGTCCCTGGCTTCTCTTCTTTGCTAAGGAGGGTGGACTTGCAACTTCTCCCAACTCTCTGCTCCCCCCTTGATCCCCAACATTCTGTTATTCTCAGCCTGGCACAGGGTGCCCTTTCTCAGACCAAGCCCAGGATTTGCGACTGATCCATCTCGCCCGCAGGAAAAACTAAAGTCGGCACAGTGGCTTGAGGGCCCCCATGATCCTGTCTCTCCCAGGACTCTACCTCCTCTGGCCTCCCTGCTGATCCTCAACCACGCCTGCCTCAGGGCCTTTGCACTGGATGCTCCTGCTCTCCCCAGACACCTACACCTTCAAATCTTTGCTTCAGTGTCATCTGGCCTCCCTACCACTGCTTCCCTCTGCTCTTTCTTTTTCTCTAGTGTGCACTGTCTACCTGGGCAGGTGTTTTATATTCCCTGTTTATGTCCGACTCCCTTGTTGTGAAAGTCCCACAGGCAGGGATCCTTGTTTTCTTTATTTGTATACCCCACAGTCTTAGAATGGTGCTGGGCAGAGCAGGCACTGGGGTTTCACTCCCCATCCCCGGTATGAATGACCACCGTGGACTCTTCGGCATACCTAGACCATGGAAGTCAAAAAAGAGAAGGCAATGCCTTGGAGAACACAATAGGTACAATTAAGAGTTCATGGGAAGCGGCTGTGGCTCAATCAGTGGGGCTCCCGTTTACCATATGGGAGGCCCCGGGTTCGGTTCCTGGGGCCTCCTGGTGAAGGCAAGCCTGCCCGCACGGCGTGGTTAGCTGACCCAGCGAGCACAAGCAGCAAGGGGGGGGGATAAATGAATAAATAAATAAAATCTTTAAAAAAAATAAAAAAAAAAGAGTTCACCAATTCGGACTGATTTTTGGGGTCTTTTTGTGAAGTGACGGGGTCTATTTTATAGGGAAAGGGGAATCCTAGGCACTTTTTTACTGCAACCCATATTCATAAATGCATTTCCTATCACATCTTTGTAAATACTCCACATACAGCACATATAAGTAAAACCAAATTTTCACGAAGCAATATGTACCCTTACTATGATTGATACGCTGGTATTTTCTATTCTGTATTATCTTATTCTGTTTCCTTTTTCTAAAAAGCCTGGTTGAGGCCATCATATTGATTTCCAAGACCCATCTGTGGCTCTGCTCAGTTTGCAAACTATTGAGTCAGTCTTCTGGTGACCAGTTCCTGGACGTGGGCTGTAGCCGGCTTCATTCCCGCCCCGAGGAATGTGCAAATTGCTTTAGAAAGCACTAGACCTTTGGCTGGTTACAGTATGGGAATTAGCCCCACTGGGAGAATCAGAATAAACTGCAAGATTCAGAGTCATCGCAAACCTCTGTGACACTGACACCCCTGGGGGGCTCCCGGTTTCAAGGCTAAATTTGTGTGGACACAGCTGGCGAAAATTCATCTCCCCTGTCCCCACCGCCACCCCCAGCAATGTGAGGTTCAAGGCCTCAGAGAGAAAGGCCACAGGAGCCGGGGCCGGGAACCAAATTTTGGCATTTCAAGGCACGTTTTAATATTCTTTAATACCGATTTGCAAAGATTTACATCAAATCCAGTGGGTTTTTTCTTGAAATAATGATAAACATTTATCATTTATCCTGCATTTTTAAGTGTGCACAGCACATACATGACATTAGCGAATGGCACCTGTATAAAACTACAGACAGATTCTGAAAACGGTGGTAAACGCAGAAACCTCACTTTCCCATCACAGCATTATAAAAACTTTACAGAAGATTTCAAAGGCTGTAAATTCCATCGTTATAAGCATGACACATGACTCTGAAGAAATACACATATATATATACACACATATATATAAGCAGTCAAGGATGACTGGCTTCAGTACTTAAGACGTTGGGCTCTGAGACAAGTCACGTAATAATTTAACACGGCAATCGTTTGCTACTGGGTGAACACATGAATTTCAGAAAGTTCCCCAAATCCCAAACAGCATGGACACCTTCAAGCATCACCTTTCCTTGCCTGGAGTTTAGGGTTTAAAATAGAAACCCATTTTTATGACATTGTACGGAACAGCAGTTTAAGACTCGATCCTGCCTCGGTGGCTTGGCAAGTGGCTTCTTTCTTCGGTTAAGAATAGTATTTTAAGTAGATGATTTGCATTCAAACGAAGAGTTTTAAGAAGGAATGTGAAGGACCAAGAACTGCAATCAGATTTTCCAGCCTTGCCGTCTGTAGACTCCCATAAAGTTAATTCGGGAGACAGCTCAGAAACATCCTAGGAGAGTATTAAAGTCTTGAGGAAACATTCGGGGCATTTCTGGTAGCAAGCTAAGGTCATTTTGTATAAACTCTAAAAAGCCATTCATTAAAATTAAACGTTTGCCATCACCTCGGTACTTTTTTTAAACATTGCCGACCCTGCCTCTTCCATCTTTGCTGCAACGACAGGGGTTACATTTGTAAAATATATCAAGAAAAATATAAGGTTACTTGGTGATCATATAGTTACTACAGCAGCTGTCTGCAAATATTTTCACCATGATTGTCCTTACTAAAAGTAAATCACTGGGTAAAGATAGCTCAAACGTGACAAGGTTCAAATGGGACTCACCGAGGCTAAACTGCAATCCTTTTTGGCCACACATAGGGAAAAAAAAGCGACTTGGGGTGGGAAACTCCACCAGATGAGTAGTTTAAGGGCTCATGAGGTAGATGTTAAATCCACTTAATCAGGGAATGCATCAGAGAGAAGCAGCATCTTGCTCCAAGCAAACACTGCATTAAGTGCTTTTTACACTTGCGAGGATATTTCATCATTTCATCTAAAGTTAATAGCCTGAAGCTTCCCAAGCACAGAGAAGCCTGTGTGTGTTTAATGTGCTCTTACATTATCAGAACTATCTGCTATCAAATTATATTTCATCATTAGGGTTTGGGCCACGGTTGCAAAAACACCTTGTCCATTTCCCAGCTGTCCAGCGGCATCTTTGCGTTTCCTTTCAGTTGAATTTACAAAATAGCAACGTGGACAGCGACAGATCCAAAAAAGGAGTTTACGAAGTTGTCTAAGGGTCTCGCCCGCCTGGTAGATGGGAGGGAGATTGACGACAGGAAAGTTCAAAGGTCAGTCTTGGTAGAGCTAAAAACGGAGGGGCAGGGAAGCCTTCGCGAGCGCACTTTCTGCACCCGAAGTAAACCGATATGCCCCAATTAATAGCAACAGGGCACAGAGGGAGGGGGCTGCTGGAGGGCTTGGAGGGGGAGCCCCCCCGGGGCTCCCGAAACCGGCTTCCCAAGTCCAGGAAGGCCTTTCCACACCCAGGGATGCTCCCCTCAGGGTTGAGCAGACTGATTTCTCCATGTCTGAAAACAGAATAGCAGCACATTTGTGACAACTTTTTAACAAGTTAAATAAATCCAAAGGTAGAGCTCTCCACGGTTGCACCGGATAAGTAGGGTGTTTTGTGGGTTGTTTTTTTTTTTCCAGAAAAATACAAAACACACCCACAGAACCATAAATAATTTGGCGGCAATATATACACATTTAAATAATTAATTTAAATATGTTACACCTACTCTCACGTTAAACTCTCCATCCGAAAGTGCACCAAGGTTGTCCTCCACGGTCCCCTCCCAGGGGTTTCCCGAGGTTGAGGCAGGACTCTGGGGGGAGGGGGTCACAGCCTGGGGAGGAAGTGGGTGACCTTCATGGTGGGCGACACTCGGTTCCCCTTCTTGGTCTTCCCGTTCTTACTCAGCGCCATGAACAGGCCGGGGTGTTTGTAGGACTCGTAGGCATTGTAGTTGTTGGGCAGGAGCGTTTCCTTGAACTTGCACTCGTCAGTGAAGAAAGGCTGAAGGGGACAAAGGAACTGGGTGAGGACTGGGCCAGCTCCTGGGCCAGGGGCTCCTTTACCCCCCATCCCCGGCTCTGGGCAGAGAGATGGCTTCTGGGAAGTTGGGCTGTCAAGACCCCTGGGGGCAGGGGCCGGGGGCACGGCCCACAACAGCTGGTGCTCCAGCCACCTGCCAGGCACCTGGCGGCCAGGACATTTCATCTGGTCCCCCCACCCTAACGGCTGCAGTGGTGCCGGCTCAGGACCCGCCGCCCAGGGCCTGAAGGGTCCCCGGTGGCGCTCTTTACCCGGGCTCGGAGGCTTGGGGGTCGAGAGGCAGTGCTGCCCACCCGGCGGCCCCGCCCCCACCGCTCCACGATCGAGGCGCAGGTGCCCTTGCGGGAGTCGGGATCCTGGCGCTGCGCTCAGCCGGGGACCCTGCCATACTCACGGAGCCGTAGAGCTTCCCCTTGCTGTTCATAGCCACGAAGAAGCGGCTGGACACGCCGTAGATGCTCACGACGCCCCGCTCCACCGGCGAGAGTTCCAGCAGGCCTGGGGGCGGGACGCGTGTCACTCCCGGGCAGGGGCCCTTGGCCTGAGCCATCCCTCCCGGGCTCCCTCCTCGGCCTGCGCGTCCCGGGGGACTCCCATTTCTGGGGTGGAGGTGGGTGTAAAGGACCAGAGGCCCCTGGCGCAGGCCGCCCCCACGGGGCCTCCTCCCCAGGGACCTCGGCGGCCGCGCCCAGCTCCGGACAGAGGGAGCCAAGTGGCCCCGGAGTTCCCCGAGACCCGCCCTGGCCCGGGCGCGCGTCCCGGGCCCCCGTGAGTGCCGGTGGCTGCGCTGCGCGCCCCGTGCCCACGGGCGAAGCCGCTGGAATTCGGCACCCGGAGCCCGGGCTTCCGAAGGCGGGAGGCGGGGCTCGGCCGCCGGGTGAGTGAAGCCGGTCCCCGCTGCCACTCCCGGAGCCAAGAAGGCTTGCGCCGGAAGGGACCGGAACGCGAGTCCGCCGCGGTTTCCAGGCGCGAGAGCAGGTGCCGGCCCCCGGTCCCCGCGCGAGGCTGAGGGAGGTGGAGGAGGCGGCCGCGTCCCCGCTCCCCGGCCCTTCCCGCCCTGGCGGCCCCCACTCACTGTCGCTCGTGTCCGCGTGCACACCGCCGATGTGGCCGTCGGGGAGCACCTGGAGGTGGAAGCCGATGCCCACGTTGCAGTAGAGCCGCCGCAGCCGCTTGATGCCCAGCAGGTAGTCGCCGGCGCCGCTCTGGACGGCCGCCTCCTGGGGCCGCGCGGCCACCGGCAGGCGCGCCAGCGAGCGCGCCACCAGGCTGTCCCAGCGGCGCTCGAGCTCGGCCTCCAACGTGCCGTTGGAGGCGGTGGGCACGGCGCCCCCTCGGTCCGCCCAGGGCGCCAGCAGGGCCAGCAGGACGGCCGGGAGCAGCGCCTTCGCGGGCGCCCCGGGCCCCGCCATCCCAGCCCGCGGTCCGTGCGTCCGTGAGTCGGTCGGTGCGCCCGGGATACCGCGTGCCGAGTGTGCCTGTGGCGACCCACAGGAGCGCACGGCCTGGGCGGGGCTGGGGAGGGCGCGGCGCGGCGAGGAGTAGAGGGGGCGGCGGGTCGCTAGGCGCGGGGACTCCCAGGCTGCACCGACCGGCAGGCTGCGGGGTACGAAGCGGTGCGCGCCTCCCTGCGCTCTCAGCCAGCCCAGGCCAAGCCGCTATATATAGCCGGGCGCCCCCTCCTACTCGCCGGCTCCCGCGGGGGGCCGTTCGCCTTCGCCTCGGCGCCCGCGGCGCTGTGGCGCTCCCGGATGGTCGCAGGCCTCCTGCCAATCAGGGTCGGGGGGAGGGGAGGCGGACAGGGACGGGCGCCGCGAGTGCCACCTGGAGGGACCCCTGTCCCCACCCCTGGCTTCGCCCGGCCCACGAACCTGTCGTCCCGCCCCTTGCTTCTTCTCCACTCCTGTCTTCCAGCCCAAGCTTTGCCTCTTCCACCTCATCTCCATCTCTGTCTCTCCCCGCCTGGGCACTTCCCCAACCTGGGCACCTTCAGCTCAGAAAGGGAGCTGCAGCCAGCGGCTGCCTCCTGTGCTTGGCCTTGCAGGACTCCCGGGAATCTCGTTCCTTTGCTAATGAGTGAAGGATGGGAAGGAGACCAGCAGCAGGGGGGCCTGGGCCGCAGGGCTCCAGGCTGGTGGAGGCCCAATGGGTCTGGGCTTCCTGGATGGAGTTCCACGTCCCAGGTGAGGCCTTGGAGGAGTGGGTATCGCAGAGGGGAAAGAAGGTCCAGGCAGGGTCAATGCACCCTAAACAGCCCTACCCCTCCCCCCCACACAGGGCCAGGTGGTAAGGACCCCCAAGCTAGCCGGGACCCAGGCCACCTACGAGAAGATGCCCCTCCCCCACCTGCTGTCCCTGCCCCCCTCTGTGCTCATTAAGGCCTGATGGGGCAGGACTTGCCAGAGGCCCAGCTAGATGCTGCTCAGCTAAGTGTGAAAATCTCTGTTCTTGGCGGTACCTGAGGAGCCAGGCCGGCCACAGCTGCAGGGGGCTTCGGGCCCACCCCCTTCTCTGCTGCTACCAGCACCTGTGACCAGGGATGTCCCCAGCTATCTCAGCCTCCCCCTCCCTGGCCCTGTCTCTGGCCTTGGACCCATCCTTTGAGCCCTGCTGGGGCTTCCTCACCCCAGAAGGGGATGCCGCCTACTGAGGCCCAGGGGCCGGGAGGCACTCAGGGGTCCGGGCTGGAGCAGGACCTTAGCTTCACTTCGGACCCCTCAGCGGGGCCCTTTGCTCCCCTCCAGGCCTGCAGCCTGCTCACGGCTGGGGGCTGCAGCCTGTCCCAAATGGGCTGCAGGGTGTGTCAAGGAGACAATCCCAGCCAAGATGCAGGGGGCCAGAACTTGACCGGGCCCTGCCCTTCGCTTGTTGTGTGGCCTTGGGCAGGTCCCTTTCCCTCTCTGGGCCCTTGACTCCCTGTTCACAAAATGGCATATCAGATACTGTCCCCTCACTCAGCCAGGCCCTCTGGGGAGGTGGGACCCAGGCCTGGGGCCCCAGCTGCCCTGGGCACAGACCCTACGTTGTCTTCCCCCAGCTTCTGGGGGCATGTGGCCTCTCTTCCCAGGACCCCCACTGCGACCCCTCCCAGGCTCCCCTGCTGGCCTGTAGTCCTGGCCCAAGCAGCCCAGAGGAGCTGTCCTGGGTGTCTGTCCTGGAAGGACTGCCTGCCAGCCAGTGGGGGGTCAGGGGCTGAGTATTTGGGGTTGGTTTCCTTCTTTGTCACGACTCCTTGTGGGTCCCCGAGTCCAGGCTCAACCTCTGTGGGCCTGGGCACCCTCACCTGCCACAGGTGCCTGACCTGCCAAGCACTGGGCTCCTTTTCATCCGAGCCCCCCCCAGGACCTTTCCTCCCCTCTTCTCCCACCCCTCCCCCCGGGCAACGGCACCCCCAGCCACACTGGACTTTTTCTGTCTCTCCACACTTTCAGCTGGAAGACCCTCCCCCAGATCTCTCCGTAGACCCAGGCAGGTGCCCCTCGAATGTCAGCCAGTAGAGGAGACCCCCCCCAAGGCAGGCCCTCCCACCCCCCCCCCAGTGGAGTTTCTTCACACCCTTTAAAGAAGGAAGCTTCTTTGTTTATTTGCTGACCTGTTTATTGGGTCCCCCACTCCACTGGACTGTCACCTCCACGGGGCACCCGCTGGAGTCTGTCCTCCCCGCCCGGGCGCCCCCGCCCCCCCCCGTCGCCCGCAGGCCTCCATTCAAACTGCGGTGCAAGACCTCCCACTCCCACCTCCCCAGGCCCCCTCCCCCACCCCATGGAAGCCCAGCAGTGGTTTCTCTTCTTTTACATAGTAGGACTGAGGGGGCTAATTTTTCCAATTCTGGCCTCTTTCAGGGCAGCTTACACCAGGCACTTCTCTGTAGATTGGTCCATATCACTTAGCTCGACCCTTGCTGCACCCTGGCGGTCCCAGGTGACCCGGGACCTGGGGTACGAGGCAGCCCGTGGGGCCTGCTGAGGTTGTGCCGTCACCAGCTCCCGCTGCTGCCTCGGTTTCCCGCCCGCAGTGACAAGCCCCACGCTGTGGGCTGGCTCCAACCACGGGAGTTTATTGGCTCACGGTTTTGGAGGCTGGAAGGCAGGTATTTCCTCCCGGCAGGGACTGTCTGGCTGCCTTTCCTTCCTCTTGGGCCCGCTGACTTCAGCTGCTCCCGAGGCTTCTCTCTTTAGAAGGCTCCCAGTAATAGGATTAAAACCCGTCCTGATTCCTTGGCCACACTTGACGGCTAAGTAACATCTTCCACAGGTCCTACTCCTGATGGGTTCACAGGCAGAGGAAGGGGATTAAGATTAGGAATATAGCTTTTCCTGGGGTGTGTGACTTGTCTACCACAGCTGTATATCCTTAGGCACTATCTCTTCCTATCACCCTTGGTTTGCCCATCTGTGAAATGGGCAGAAGAGAAAATAGCATCAGGGCTGATGTCAGTCTCCTGCCTTGGCCAGACAGGGCCTGGCCCCTGGGTGCAGCCGAGCAAAGCTAGCTCGAGCTCCTCGGGGCTCACACAGGGCCGGGCTCATAAATCCCGAGCCTCACAAAATATTTCAGTAAGTCCCTCTTTTTATCCCCTGGGTGTTCCACCGCACAGAGTCAGTGGGAGGATAAAATGGGAGTAGAGACAAAGGCTCTAAACTGAAACCTGCCAACGTGGGGCCTGGAAACCCTTCGAAAAGTGACCTTTTTGACCTACAAAAAAAAAAAAAATCATCTCTTCACCCCCAATCATTTCTTCTCCCGAGAAGGAGTGACAGGGTTTCCCAGACCAATCACCTCAGCTGTTAAGAAGCTACTTTGCTTAATAAGAATAAGAATAAAATGCTGCATAAAAATTCAGGCTCTGGACCTCAGGGCGAAAGGACAGCCTGGGGAGGCCCAGTCAACTCGGTGAATAGTTCAACTACTTAGTCACGTCAACTTCCCTTTCCTGGCCTCAGAAAGCAGCCAGGAAACCCAAACCAGTGTCTCCGCAAAGCCATTGGCCTACAGCTGGAGCCCCCCCCAAGCCCCCGAGAAAGGGTGACACTGTTTTCTTTAAGACCTTCAAAGAAAGGGGACAATTTGGCTGGTTTTTTAAAAAGTATTTTTTTAACCTTTTTTTTCTGTACCGCAGGTCTTTATTTCTTTGTGCTGCTTTGAGCCACTTGTCTATTGTCTTTCGTTTCAGTTTGAGGAACTCCCCTCAGCATTGCCGTAGGGCGGGTCCCATGTACTAGCTGAGCTTTGGTGGATCTGAGAATGTCTTAATCTCTCCCTCCTTAAAAAGTTTTTTTTGTTTCCAAAGGCATCAAAGGAGACGAGACAGCCGGGTGCTCCTTGGTTCTAGAGGCGCCTGGGCTAGCAAAGGCAGGCTCGGTGGCCAGGGGTGCATCCCTCTCCTGCTGGTTTCTTTCACGGGGAGGTCGTGTGACAGGAGCTGGAGAAGTTTTAATAAACAGAAGATTAATTTAGTCAGCCGTATGCATCTTTGCTCATAGCAGATGCTCGATGCTGGGAGAATGGGAGAGAAAACGTGCCTCAGTTTCCCCGTGCCTCAGTTTCCCCGGAGAGAAATGAACGAGACCATGCCCGTGAAGTGTTCAGGGCAGCGCAGGCACGTGTGGATTCACCAGTCCACCCGGCAGCCGTGGTGTGCCCAGGGCTGAGGGCCTTGGACTGTGACCTTGGGCAGGTTGCTTAGCCTCCGGGATGCTCAGAATTAGAAGAATTAGACGTGTCAAGTGCCTGGTAGTTATCCCCTGGCTGGAAATCCTCGGGTGTGGCCAGCACCTCCAGTGATAAAGGTCCGTGCCCTCGGGGTTTTGCAGGCTGGGCGGGGCAAGGCTCTCCTGCCATTTCACGGAAGAATGAACTAAAGCTCAAAGCAAAGGAGGCCCAGAGATCCTGGCACTGAGGCCCAGGCTCTTGACCTCTCCGCTCCCAGCCTCCCTGCCTCAGTTTCCTCCCCTGCAGAATGGACCCGGGGGTGTTTGGGGCTCCAGACGTGCACGTGTGAGCTCCAGGGTGATGCTCCATCTCCATGCGCTGATGTCACCACCCGGCAGGCTTGGTCAGCTGGAAAATCCGTCCACGTGCCCTCCACAAACTCCAGTCTCCTTAACGTTTCTAATCAAAGACGGTCCGAGCCAGAACCCCTCGTTTTGCAGAGGGCAGCGGAAGGCCAGGGGTGGTCCGGCTGCCCATCACCTGGTCACGTCTTTATGGAAAACCCCCCTCCCAATGTCCTGGGCCTCCTTGCTGGAGTCGGCCAGTCGCCCACCTTCCAAATGCGCGTCCTGGGGGAGAGAGAGAGACCCCCAGCATCACGTCAGAGCCCCAAAGGGCACGGGTGAGGATGTGGAGGTGTGGGGGATCCCAGGTGCAGGCAGCAGCCAGGGCAAATGGGCTGATGGGGGAGGTGGGATGGAGAGGCAAGGCCGCAGAGGTGGACTGAGGCAGGGGTCCGGGCTCCCTTCGAAGAGGTGCTAAGCCAGGCTGCCACTGGTGGTCGGCCACCCCACAGACCGCTCCTGGGCCCCCTCAGACCCCAGCTCCTTGTCACAGCCAGCCTGTTGCCATTCCCCATGGAAGAGGTGGCCCCATGGCCTGCTGGGCTGACTACCAGGAAGGCTCTCCGCGGGGGCTTTCAAAGGTATATGGGTCTCCCCGCCCCGACTTTCCTCCCTGGCGCCCCCCAGGGGTCTGCCTGCCCGGTGGACATGGGAGTCAATCTCCATGAGACAAGGTGGGAAATAATTCCGGGGGGTGGGGCAGGGAGCAAGCCCCCTTCTCTTCCACTCACAGCCCAGGGGACCCTCACTTAAATCTGTGGGGGCGAGTGGAGAAAGGACCTTTTAAAAATCAGCCGGGCAGGACTTCCTACCCACGCCCCCTGATCTCTGCTCCCTGCCCTGCCAGCTGGGCTTTCTGGGCCGAGGGAAGGTTCTAGACACGGAGCTTGGACTGCACGTGGCGTCCGTGTCCCTGATGGGGCTCCTCTCTTTCCATCTCTCTCCCTCCAGGACAGCAAAGCCAGGAAATCTCTGCAGACAGCGCCTGCCCGACTCACCTGTCTTCCAAATCAAGGGCCAATGGCTTTCCCGGGATGGGGGCGGTGATGGAGTCTGAAGAACTGAGGCAGGGGCCTGCCCTTGCCAGGCTATGTGGCCTTGGGCAAGTCACTCACCCTCTCTGAGCCTCAGTTGCTTTATCTATAAAATTGGCCCATAACAGTGCTGACCTAATAGGGTTTCTGGGAGGACTGAATGAAGCAGGACCCGCTTTATCAAATGGGAGACCCCAAATAAATGCAGGGAGGGGAAGGGGGTCGTACCTTCTGTAAGAAGGTGGTTCCCACAGCCAGACATCTGTCTCTTCTCAGGGGTGACCTGGGACAAGCCCCAACCAGGTGCTTTAACTCCTGGTGGCTTCTGGGACTGGCCCTTCTCAGAGCCCAGGACCCACCTTCCACCTGGTCCGCCCCGGCCCGTGGGCATGAAACTGGCAGTGGGGGCTGGGATTTCTCTTCTGGTTCTGTCCAGGCCCTGGTAGGTGCTGGCAGAAGTGCTGGCCCTGAGGTCTAGGAGGGGACCCAGATTTGGGGGTAAACCCTAGGAAAGGTATCTGCAATGGCACACAGATAAGTGCATTTATTGGAGGCTGGGAATTTTGCCCTTCAGGGTGGGAGGCAGGTGGAAGTGGTCTTAGGGTGCGGAGGAGAACTGGGCTTCGGGGCCCATCTGTCCTTGAATTGGGGTTCCTCCTGCTCGTTTGTTCTGGGGAAGTCCCAAGCTTTGCTTTGTAACAGAGATGAAATGTTTAATAATCGGATAAATCCACATCAGTCCAAAAAAGTTTGGATTTAGATTGGCTTTAGTCTGAAGAATATTACTTTTTCCTGGGAGACACATGTCCCAAGAAAGGAGGGGACAGGAGAGAAGACTAAGGTGCCTGGGGAGCCACCTCTGTGTCCAAACTCGTTCAGGCCTGGGCTAGGATGCATGGACCGGAGCCACGGTGGCTTTGTGCAGCTGAAGTTTCTTTCCTCCATAGGTAGCAGGCCACTCTGTGTGGCCACTAGGGACCCAAGCTCCTTTTCTCCTTCTGGCCCACCATCTTCCTGGGATGTTGCTTTTCTCTTCATGTGCATGAGTGAGTCACCTCCCTTGCACATTTTTAAGATGAAATCCAAAATTTGTCATGTTGTGGCAAAAGAACGTAATCTTGAGCATATTTTGAATATTGTCATTTAAAAATAAAATTCTTCCATTACTCTTTTAAATGCATCCAATGCAGTCTAAAAGCCATAACAATTCGATGTTTGCCATTTTTTATTTTAAAGAATACCTGAACAAGTTTTAGTCTGGCAGCCCAAAATTGTAAACCCTTGCCTTTTCTCCTTGTATTTATATTTCTGTTCCATTTCTCCCACCGATTTTACCCAAATTTAACTCCTTTTACCTTGAAGGTCTTTTATTGATCACCCTACATAATTTTCTGCAACCAAAATATTTCTATGAATTGAAATATTTTAAACAATTAATTCCCTGTGACTATTAGTGTTAAGCGTTTTTGTTCCAGATTAGGATTTTATCACAAAGATAGTAATATGTAGTTGATCACAGAATCATGAATATGCTATTGAATAGTGGATAAGTAAAATACTAAACACAAAATTCTATTGGAAACCCATCTTTTAATTTGCTGTAGCACAGGGTTGTTGTTTTTATCCCATTATTTCATAGGAATACTACTTATTGCTGAATTAATATGGCTTCTGCCTCAATTTCTTTACCATGTTCCCTTTCTATTGCTATAAAAGCAGAGGAGCCTGGTTCATATAAATAAGTGGCAGAACAGAAATTTTTGTTATGGTGATGTCGGTCATCTAAATCGTATATTCAAAGCCACATAACCCACCAGCAGATGAAGAGATAAAATAACGTGGTCTGTCCAGCCAATGGAATATTAGCCATAAAAAGGAATGAAGTTCTGATACCTGCAACAACACGGATGAACCCTGGAAACATTATATGCGTAAGTGAAGTAAGCTGGACACAAATGAACAAATATTGTATGATTCTACTTATATGAAATATCTAGAACAGGCAAAATCAGAGACAGAACGTTGAATTGGGGTTCCCCGGGGCTGGGGCTGGATGGGGAGAATGGGGAGCTGCTGCTTAAGGGCCGCAGTTTCTGTTTGGGATCATGAGAAAGTTCTGGAAATAGTGGGGATGGTTTCATGGCGTTGTGAATGTACTTCATGCCACTGAATTTGAACCCTTGAAAATAACTAAAATGGTCGATTTTAAGTTACGTATATTTATCACAATTTTAAAAAATCAAGTGAGTTATCATTAAAAATGTTTTTTTCTGGAGCAGATGTGGCTCAAGCAGTTGAGCGTCTGCCTCCCACTTGGGAGGTCCCGGGTTCAGTTCCTGGTGCCTCCTAAAGAAGACAAATAAACAGCAAGCAGACAACAAGCAAAAACAACAAGGAGACAATGAGCAAAAAACCCCACAAAAACCAATGAGCAAAAACAAACGAGCAGGGAGTGAATGTGGCTCAAGCAGTTGAGCACCTGCCTCCCATACGGGAGGTCCCGGGTTTGGTTCCCAGTGCCTCCTAAAGAAAAAAACCCAAACAGACAATGAGCACACAAGAAGCAAAAAACAATCGAGCAAAAAACAATGAGCAGACAACGAACACAAACAAGAACAAAGAGCAGATGAGGGAGCCATGGGTGGGGGAATTAAAAAACAAACAAACATGTTTTCTGCTCCAATTTGTTGACAAAAACTTTGGAGCCTCCTGAGCTGGCAAAACATTTGTCACCAGTCATTGGAGATGTTTCAGCTTCTGGAAAAATTATCTAAAGCTCCTTTTACTGAGACCTGTGAAAGAACGAATAATTATGCCAATTAGTCTTTTACGGAAGCACCTTGTCCAACTTAATAGAGCAAATAATTTAAGGGAAGGAAAGTGGATACAGTGCTAATTTCAGTTTGGCTATGGGGATAGAACTCTTCTAACTCATCATGTGCTTTAAATGCTTTTGTTCTCACACTTTGGAGCTGTAGGTTTAGCTCCTCAGACACATAGGAAATGTTCTGCCGTATAATGTCATCGACAGCCAGATCAGCCTCGTGGTGACAGGCCACGCAGACGGAACCAGAAGAAGAGAGAGGGGTCACAGCCGCCCTTGAGGGAGCGCCTGGAGAGGGCAGGGCCGCCACCTTGTCTGTCCTGGGCCTCTCCAGGGGCTGCAGTGAGGGTTTTGGGGCACGGAGCCCTTGAAGGCCATTGACATGCCTCATACCTAAGGTCGCTCCACCCAGGCCAGGGAGAGCGGAGAAGGAGTGTCCCCTCCCTGGGGCTTTACATTGTCCCTTTGTTTGGTGCCCCAGAGGCTTTTTCATACCTGGAGAGTGCTCCAGGGAGATGGGGTAGGGCAGAGCCTGGCCTTTCTTTTGTAAAGTGGGAGAAAGAGGACTGTGAAAGGGGATTTGGGGAAAGGGGAACCACTGGGACCCCGTTCTGAGATGCCCTGCCTGGAAGCGGTGATCAGTTTCTTCCATTCACCGGGCAGGTGGAGCTGGGGGAAGGAGAGGGGGCCCTTGGAGAGGCCGTCCCCCCTTCTTTTCTAGTGATCCCCGGCCGGCCTTCCGACCTCAGCTCAACCTTGGCCTCTCAAGCCCACGCCCCATTGCAGGGTGACCCTACAAATTTCCAGATCGGGCTTTTGAGAATCATGCTGCTTCCACTCGTACGTCGAGACCCCAAAGGACTGGAAGCAGGGGCTCGGGCAGCTGCCGGAACACGGGTGAAGGTGAGTGGAGAAGCACCACGTGGGCCATCCGTCCCACGGGACGCCACTCAGCCACAGAAAGGAGTGACATGTCGGTCAGGCTCCACCATGGATGAGCCTCGAAGGCATCGTGCTGAGGGAAAGAAGCTAGTCACAGGGGACAAATACCCTGTGACGCCACTTATGGGGCCGCTCTAGAATAAGCAAATTCATAGAGACAGAAAGTAGGTGCGAGGCTGCCGGGGCCTGGGGGAGAGGGGAAGTAGAGTCTGTTTGAGGGGGTGGAAAAGTTTTGGTAACAATAGTGGCGATGGTAGCACGACACTGCATGTCGTTGATTCCCGCTTAGAAGTGGCTGAAGGGGCAGCTTTTCTGCTGTATATATGTGTCCACACACACAGAATTAAGATAATCAAAGTAAGCAGAAGAATGACGCTGGGACAAAAGGCACACAGCTGGACGGTGCTGGGCAGACGGGGCCCGCGGCCCCCTCACTGCCCGGCTCTGAGGCCCTGTGAGCTGTTGAGGGCAGCTGGCCGCTGGCTGTGCTCGGCTGGTGCCCGAGCAGGGGGCAGGGCGCTTCCGGGGAAGGGCTGCAGGGACCCACCTGGACAAGGGCGCGTGCCCTGGGCGTCACCGGGGGCCCCGACTCACCTGGCAACCAGCCCTGCACAGGCAGGCGGAGGTTCTGCTACGAGGCTACGATGAAACAGGCTGCCTGGGACCCGCGAGTCACCCCCAGGGCACCCCCGGACAGCGCACCCTCCGGGAAGGGAGGGGGGGAGCAGCGGCCAGGGGCCCCCCACTGCGCCACACACACCTAGATGTAAAACCCATTTTCCCATTGGGTTCTTGGACTTCTTGTCGTCAGTGGGCATTTTCAATCCCATTTTCAAAGGAGGGGACCAAGGCTCCAGAGGGGAAACGGCTTCCCCAGGGTCCCACGGCATCCGCCAAGCCGAATCTTACTGGGGGTGGGGGAGGGGCTCTAAAGTCAGCGTGGACAAAGCACAACCTCATCGAGCCCCAAACATCCTGAAATCTCCCTCCGGAAGGTGTCCTGGGAACACGAGAACGACAGCTGGCTCTCAACCAGCTGCGGGAGGCCATTTTTCCTCTGTTGTCAGGTCGCCTTAAGGGGCTGCGCTGGAGGAAGAAACTGGGTGCTGTGCCACGAGGGTCCCTCTGCAGGTTGGGTGGGGATGGAGATCCGGCACGGCTGCTCTGGGCTTGGGGGCCGGGGAGGACCGCCTGGCCCTCTTCCTTGCTCTGGCCGTGAGACCTCGGGACAGTTCTGATCTCGGTGTTCCCACCTGTGGAATGGGGTGACGCCGGGCCTCACCTCTTAAGGGAGTAGGGCTGCAGGGAGCAGGCCCTCTCGCATTCGCTCCCCTTGGCCAGCCCTGCCTCTCTCTCTGGGTCCTTCCTGCCCGCGAGGTCAGGGCCGCTGACCGCCAAGGCGGCCCAGAGGCCGTTGTTGAGCCCGCTTCTGCCCCTGCCACCTGCTCGCTGACACTGACGTCCTGTGCGGCTGCCGCGAAGCCCGCCGCGGCTCTAAGCCGGCGCAGGCCCTGCCTGCTATTCTGGGGTGTTCTTTCCACTCTTTTGGCGAAGACCAAATGGCAGCCTCCTCTAAAAGAGAAGGCAACCCCTGAGCACCAGGCCGGACGCGCCCCGCTTCCCGCCAGCAGCTCCTTCGAGTTAAACACAGACCTCAGCATCGGGGTGTCTGTGAGGGCTCCCCTCGAATCCCGACGGGCAAGTACGGGGACCACAGTAAGGCCAGGTTGGCTCTCCGAGGTGCCCTGGCTTCTCGGTTTCACAAAAGCTCGTGCTTTCCTGGGGCTGGACGAGGCAGCCGAGTTGCCAATTTAATTAGAGGCTGCGCTTGCCAGGCAGGTCCCCCAGGCTGAGTGCCCTGGGGTGGGGACATGCCCCTCACCCCCGCCTAGGTCCCGGCAAAACAACTCCGATAAATGAGTCCCGTTTTCTCTAGATTTCCATCGCCCGATGAACGATGCACCCACCTAAGTATTTTTTTGTCCTGTAATATAATATACAGGTAATAACCAAAGAAACTAAAACTAAAACAACCGAAAGGTACCCCGCCAATAAAGCAACACTGCTTCCAATTTTATTAAAGATGCCACACTGTATTCCAAAGGCGTCGCCAGTGAAGTGACTCAGGTGTGTGTCGTGGCCACTGGCACCTGACCACAGGCCACCTGCTCAGCCAAACATGTCCAGGGGCTAAATATTCTGCTGGCTTGGCTGCCCCCTCCTTCACATTCGACTTCTGTGAGCTCATCTGTGACAAGTGTGTCAGGTGGGCCCAGGCATCTGGGCGACATCAGCCGTGGGCCCTCAGGGGGCTCCCAAGCCCTGGAGCAAGGGGGCTGATCCGTGCAGCCTCGTGAGGCCCCGACACCCCTAGAACGGCGGTGGGTCAGAGACCTCCTTGCAAGGCAGTGCCAGGGCCTTACCATGCTGCCACCCTCCCTCATTCGATGGCCTGGCGATGGCATCGTGCCCAGTGTCAGGAGTGCTTTGCCCTCTTCAAGTCATTCAACAAACTGGCCGAGCTTCTGCAATGTGCTCGCTCTGGGGACACGGCAGTGAGTGTGACACCGCCAAGGGAGGAAGCAGGCGCTGAGCCGGGAGTTACCCATAGGGTGAGGGCACGAAGGTCCCCTGGGTGGGTGGCTTATGCGCAGGCAAAGAAGGGTCACCAGGCATCAGGCAGGGGAAGGGGCGGAGTGGGCAAGGGCCCTCCAGGCAGAGAGCAGAGCCAGAGTGCAGGCAGGAGTGGAGGAGAGACGCAGCAGGCTTCCCTGGGAAGGGACAGGGGGCCCGGGCGCCGGGCTGGTGGGAGGGAGGCCCGGGCGGGTCTGCACTGGAGGCAGAGCCTCTGGCTGCTGGAGCACGTCCCAGCCCCTAGCAGAGGCCGGGGCCTCAGGGCCACATTGAATAGAACCTGCAGGGGTTCCTGAGCCCCTGGTGGCCGTCCGCCCACCTCCCCTGGAAATGCAGGGGCTGTGCGAGAGCCGAATGGGCTGCCGGGGTCCAGGCACCCAGGCCAGCCCCTTGGCTCATGCCTTGTCTGCCCTGCGACCTGAGCACGGCCAGCTTCCATCGCCACTGCCCGTGGCATGCTGGGGAACCCGAGAGGTGGACATGAGGCTGCAGAGTAGGACAGGGGAGGGGGCCAGGGGCACCGGGTGGGGCTGGAGGCGGGAGGTGGGTGAGGGGGCACACAGTGGAGAAACACGTCAGGGTCTTCAGATTAAGCAGGTGATTGTGGTAGGAGCGTTTAAGCTGGAGAAAGGCTTGCCTGCGTCTGTCTGTCTAAAACCCATTCTGACTGCCAGTGTAGGGCAGGGGTGGGCGGCTTCCTGCGTGGGGCTGGGTAGGAAACATTTTCTATAAGGTCTGCTGCAAAAACTCAACTCTGCCAGTTGTCGCTCAAGAGCAGCCATGGGCATTAGGTAAGTAAATGGGTGTGGCTGTGTTCCAATAAAACTTTATTTATAAAAACAGACAGTGGGCCAGGTTTGGCCCAAGAGTGCCACCCCCCACCCCCCATCTCTGGGTGGTGTGCTCTCTTTTCACTTGTCTGCACCCCCCTGTCCTTGAAACTCACCTATCTCTTTGTTCTCTCACTCCCTTGAGCAGGCAGCCCACTCTGTGTTCCCCCAAGGGGAAAAACCCACCATCTCAGCCCCCAAGAAACTTGCGAAATGCAGTCATGATAACGATACGCACACTAGAATGATAAATGTTCACATTTCTTGAGCACGGACCATGGGCATTTTGCTTATTTTATTTAGACTTGTTGAGGCACAGAGAGGTTAGACATAAGCAAACCATGATAATACACAGACATTGTACTGGCTAAAGTCTCCTTGAAACCAGGTAAGAGTCAATACATTTCAAAGAACAACTTTCATATCATACAAATAATCGAAAAGACAGAGCGGCTCATAAACAACAACCCAAATCCACTAGACCTGGGCACTTAGGGCAAACTGGCTTAAGACCCTTGCAAGGGAATCTGAGAGCAGAAGTAGAGCTGCTTGTGATTTTTTCCCTGAACATTCCTGTTTCTCTCCCACCCCTAATTTGACAGCATCACTTTTTATTTATCTTATTTTTTAATTTAATTTAATTTTTTATTTTTTTGTGTTTTTTTTTAGCATCACTTTTTAGTAAGTTTGAAGGAGTCTTTCCGAAGCCTACAGCGTGTTCCTGAAAGCACCAACTCTTTTTGCATTTGTAGTTCATCTGTTTATTTTCGAGTTCATTTAATCTCCTGGTGGCCTTGACAGGTTCACAGCACAGGCAGACTCGGGAACAAACCAGGCGACTGCTGCTGGCTGGGTGACGTGAGAGGCTATGACCAAGCTCATCTGTCAGGGGTCTGCAGAGGGAGTGGGGGGCTTATCCTGCGAGCCAGGGGAGGTCAGTTAAGCCTCAGGGGACCGGCCGAGACTGTCCTGGAGCTCGGAGACCTCTGTGGAGCTCCGCTGGGATAATCCCTTGCTGTGCGGTGTGGGCAGGCCACTCACCCTCTCTGAGCCTCAGGCCCCTCCCACCTGGGAAGAATGAGGACTGCATAGAACCTTCGACAGGGGCTGGTTCTGTGGTTTGATCGTCCGTCAGGGCCGCGTGGGCCTTTGCTGGGTTCTGGACTTGAACGCCAGAGGGGACCGCTGAGTCCCGGGGCCTTTCTCGTGGGCACAGACGCCCTGTGCCCTCTGCCAGCGGGACGTGGACTTCTTGGCAGTCCTCGGGGTCCCCTAACTGGTATGTAGCTCTGGGGCCCCCGCAGCGCCTGGGGCTGGGGCGGTGGCAGGAGGGGCGGCTGTCAGTCAGGGGCTCACCCTGTCAGGGGCGGGAGCCAGAGGGTGTTTGATCTCTCACCTGCATTGTGATCCCGGGGGGGCTTGGGGGGAGGAGGAGGAGATGTGGACATGCCAGAAGCAGTGACCGTGGCCCTCCGAGGGCCTGGCCTCTGTCCATCTGGATCCCCCAGGCCCGGAATGCGGCCGCGGAATGGCCTGGGCAGATGGAGGCTGCGATAGGGCCCCGCGGGGAGGGCCAGCTTCCTCCGCACAAAGGGCGCTGGTCACGCTGAGGGGACCTGCCACAATGCACCGCCGGAGGCTCCTGAGGGACGCTCTCGAGGCTATCTGATCTCCTGTCTGCCTCCCTGAACCCTCCATGGCTCCCCAGTGCCGGAAGGGAGATGCCATGGCCTTGCCTGCGCATCTCCCAGCTCCCGACCCCCCACTGGAAGGACCCGGCCCCACTCCCTGGACTGTCCCCTCCACACTCCCTGGAAAGCCCACCCCCACCTTCTGCTCGGGCGAAGGCCACAGTTTCAAGGGGCAGCTGGGGCTTTGGAAAGCTGCCCTGCCCCAGGCTGCCTCAGGAGCCGCTCCCCAGCCCAGGGCTGATCATGACTCGGTCCCTTGTCCCTTCTGAGGACACCACAAGCTCTTAAAGGCGGGGGCTTGTCTGATGTTTGCAAACACCAGGGCTTGGAGAGGATGGATGCAGCATGTTTCAACCGCTCTGCTCCACTTCTAGGACCAGGCACCTCCCGTGGAGTTTTCCTGTTACAGCAAAGCTGGGCTGCACGTCTTCGTGCATGAAGCTTTGCTTTTTTCCTTTTCCCAGTGATTGGGATGTGCTCTTCAGAAGCGGAATCCATGGATCTGGGCAAGGGATTTGGGGCCCTAAAATCCATGGTCCTTGAACTTACCAGTCTACGGTTGACAGGGGCATGCGGGAGCAGGTCTGTTCAGCCACAGCTTCACTGGGTAAGTGGGATTTTTGTTTTACTTCTGTTAAGCATTTTTTGTTTGGCAAACAATCACATTTGATTTTTATCTCTTTTTTCTATAGTGGCATATGCTTTGTATTATTTTTTTGTTAGAGAAATTGTGGGTTTACAGACAATCGTGCATAAAGTACAGGAGCCCGTGTGCCACCCTCTTGCATTGCTGTGGTGTGTTTGTACTATTAGTAAAAGCACTTTTTTTTTTTGGCGATACCAGAGCTGGGGATTGAACCCAGGACCCCGTAAGTTGGGAAGCCGGCGCTCGACCACGGAGCCACATCGGCTCCCCTGAGTTGGTTGTTTCATTTGTTTGCTTTTGCTTTTAGGAGACACTGGGCCTTGCACCCAGGACCTCCCATGTGGGAACAGGTGCTCAAGCTCTTGAGCCACACCTGCTCCCCTAGTTAATAGCAGCTCTGCTCCACGATTGTGCTCGTAACTGCAGCCCCTGGTCTAAGCTAGAGCGCAGTGTTTGGTTCCGTGGACTTTTTCTCAGTACTTTTACTCTAGTACCTTATGTGCAGCCTAACATTTCCCCTTTAACCACGTCCAGATACATATTTCAATTCACAACGTCTGCTCCCGCCGCGAGCATCCCTTTACCTCCTTTTTTAAATGCGCTGTTTAGTTTAGAATGATTTTCAACGTACAGAAAACTGCGGCCCAGATTCCCCTATTAGCAACATCCTACCTTTGTCACAATTAGCAAACCACTCTGGAAACGCTTTCAGCAACTGAAGGCGGCGCTTTCCTGGGAGCTCCTCCCTTGGCCCTTCCGTCCTCTTCCCAGGATGCCACCCAGGGCCCCAGCTCCAGGTGGCCGGTCGCACAACCTGGCCCTGTCTGCTCCAGCCTCCCAGGCCCGCGGTGGCACCTGGCTTTTGTGCTCGGGGCGGACGGCGTCACGGTGCTTTTTTCCTCCGTGTCCTGACCTCGGGGGTCCCGAGCGACTCTGGAGATGGGCTCCCACCCATTTCGTGCGCATCGGTCTCCCACTTCTGTGGGGTCTGCTGCCTTGTGGAACTGGCTTTCGGGTGGGGGGAGCTGCGTTGATATTTGTATTCCTCAGCCCAGTGGGGGTCCTGGGGGGCCTGGCCCAGGAGAGGCCCCTGGGGGTGGAGCAGTGGAGGGGAAGGGGTAGCGGCCTCTCTGCCAGGGTGGGCCAAGGACAAGGCCTGGGCAAGCACAAAGGGGCCTTGACACCTCCCCGCAGCGTCACGGCCCCCGACCACGCTCAGGCCAAAACACAGAGTCGCCAGCTGCCCTGCCCACCTCCCCCACCCACCGCCCATGCTGGCCCTGGCCTTCCGGCACCCTCCTGGCATGGTGGCTTTTTCCTGGCACCCGGGTCTCAGCCTGGCCATCCCCTCCCAGAGGTCTTCCTGGCTGGTTTCACGGGTCACCCCCCCCGCTGTGTCACTCTCATGCTGAGATTTGCTTGATGACCCCTGAAGCTCATCGCCATTTGGAAGGAGCCTTCGGTTCCATGGAGAGCATTGGGGGGTGGTGCCTGCACAGAGGAGGAGTGGCCGGGTGGTCTCACCCCCTCTCTTTGCCAGGGCCCAGCGCCTGGCCAGCACCTCAAGGAGGTCCATGAATGTCGGTAAAGGACTCAGAGAAGGAAGCCCAGCTGCCCACTGAGCACCAGGGTCATCCCTGGCCCGCGGGGAAGGGGGAGCCAGGGGGCGGGGATGGGGTGCCAGGAGGCGGGCCCGAAACAGGGCAGGCCCGGGCTTTCCTCGAGGACGGGGCCGTCTGCCTCTCTGGCCAGCACTGCTGTGCCAGCTTCCTCACCACTCAGCAGCATCTCTTGCAGGACCCCAGGACCTCGGGGTGGGCCGGCCTCAGGGAGGGTCTCACCTGGCCCCGAACATGGGCGTCGGATCAGGTATCGGACCCCATGGCCTCTGGGGTCCCGTTCGCCTTCCAAAGACCTTCTCACCTGCTTCTCCCACGGTCAGGCTTGTGACAATTCCAATAAGGGGGACAGGAATGGACACCCCCAGCCTACAGGGAGAAACAGGGCCTCAGAGGGGCAGCACGTCTGCTCAGTTGACATAGCAGAGCCGGGCTGGAAACTGAGCCTGTCTGACTGCGGGGCCTGTGTGATGAGCTTTTACGCCTCAGTGCTGTGTGACCTCAGGCAGACAGCATCACCTCTCTGAGCTTTTTCTTCAATGGCAAAACAGGGATGAGGATGACCATGTGTATCTCGAGGATAATCGTGAGGACCGAGTGAGCGTGTGCAGCTGGGGCTGTTAGTGTGACCTTCTTCTCCGGCTCCTGGTCTCTGTGCCCACCCACTGCAGAAGTCCCAAAAGCTGTGGGCCTGGGAGCAGCCGAGCAGGGCAGGCACAGCCCACCCCTGCCCCACTCTGGGCCAGAACAGCTAACACCCAGAGCAGGGCCAGCTTGGCAAAGTGTGTGGCTAGAGTCCAGTGCCCAGCCTGGGGCCACCCTGGGTGGGGTCTGCCAAGCCCCCAGGCCCACCCACTCCCCTGGGGTTGTGGTCCCCAGGAAGGCACTGGGCTGGCAGGCGGCCCTTTAAATGGCCCCGTGCCTGGGAAAGGTGGGCTTGACAGGTGAGGGCAGCAGCAGCAGCCCCTGCCCGGGGCGGGGCCAAGCTCTCAGGCGGGGGTGGGGCTGGCAAGGGCTCTGACCTCCAACAGGGGGCCCCTGGCTGGCTGGCAACAGCTCTTGACGCCACGATGGCAGTGGGGGCGGCGTCCCATGTGCTGCGCGGTCTCCTCCTGCGTCCCTGACGCAGCCACCAGGGAAGGAAGGGAGCGGACACGAGGGCCGCAGGAGGCACACAGGTGAAGGAGTTGTGATGCCCACTCTAAGGAGGGCTTGTGGGGGAGCCCTCCTCTGTCCCTACTCTTTCTCCTTGGTAACAGAAACCACAAATTTTGGCTGGCATGTGGCTTGGAATAAAGATGTCATTTCCCAGTCTCCCTTTCCGCTTGGGTGGCCATGTGACTGAAGTCTGGCCAATGGGAGGTAAGCAACAGCATGGGGTGTGGCTCCTGGGTGGTATTCCTTGAGGGAGGGGAATGCCTGTCTTTTTTGCTACTGCCGGAGGGAATGTGGACGTGATGGCTGGAGCACAAGCAGCTATTTTGCACCACAAGGTCAAAGCCATGTGATGACTATAGGGGGAAAAGATGGAAGGAAACTGGGTCCCTGATGAGTGTGGAACCATCTATCACCCTGGACTGCCAACCACCAAAATGTGTTTACATGAGAGAGTTAAACTTCTGTCATGTTTAAACTATATTTATCTTACATTTTCTGACCCTCATAGCTGAGCTGAATCATAACTTAGAGGGAAAACAGGAACCCTGGGAGGTTCCTCCAGTGCCAAGAAGGACTGTGAATCTGAATCTATTGGATTTCAGAAGCAAGGCTTTTCTGTGCACCTCGGGGTAGAGGTAGAGGTGGGGTGGATGTTGGAAGGCCCCATGCTGCTGCTGACAGGGCCAGAGGTGCCTCACACTAGGCCTTGGTGAACTTCAGGTGACTATGGCCCCACCCCCACCCAGCCTGTCTCTCTCCAGCACGAAGCCTGAGGTGGGTCCCCCAGACAGCGATGCCCACATTTGGGTGGCCATGCCCTCCGCCGAGCCCTGGACACCTGAATGGAGGTAGCAGCTCCTTGCCCAGCTCCGCACCGGCCCCTCTTGCCTGGAGAGAGAGTGTGTGCTGGGGGTGGGGCAGGCCGTTGCCTGTCCCAGGGGCACCAGGCCCAGCCTGGGACTTTGTACCCCTGAGCCTCGGTCTCCCCACCTGCAAAATGGGTATTCTTTTTTTCTTTTTTTAGAGATTTATTTATCACCCCCCCACACACACACACACATTGTTTTGGGCTCACTGTCTGCTCTCCGTGTGTTCTTCTGTATCAGCTTGTCTTCTCTTTAGGCGGCACTGGGAACCGATCCTGGGACCTTCCGGCGTGGTCTTCGGCCACCCCAGCTCCCTAGTCTGCTGCGTCTCTCATTGTCTCTCCTCTGTGTCTTTTTTTGTTGCTTCATCTTGCCGCGCCAGCTCTCTGCGCAGGCCAGCTCACCTTTCACCAGGAGGCCCTGGGAATCGAACCCTGGACCTCCCATATGGTGGACGGGAGCCCAATCGCTGGAGCCACATCCGCTTCCCTAGCAATGGGTGTCCTCGTGGCCAGGCTGGCAGGGACACTGGAGCACTCAGCGTGGTGATGGGTGGAAAGCTCTCGGCCGCAGCCCCTCGGGAGGCCTGAGCAGCCCAGCAGGGCTGGCCCCTGAGTCAGGGCTTCCTGGACTCTGGTCGCATCAGCACCGCCTGGGGGCTCCGGCCGTGCTTCTCCCCAGAGCTGCATTCAGCAGGTCTGGGGCAGGGCCCCGGAGCCTGCATCTCTACCCAGCTCCCAGGTCAGGGGACTGCGCTGGGACAGCCACGGCCTTACCCAAGGGCCCCGAGACAAAGACCTGGCGATGATCCTCCCGAAGACCTCCCCGTCCCCGAGCCAGGCGCGGGCTCCGACCCTCAGAAGCTGTGCGACATGAAGGGGCACTGAGCACACCCAACTCAGAGAGCGGAGGGGGGCCCAGACAGGGTCCCGGTGCAGGGCCGGGAAGGGGCCCGATCCATGCCCCCCCAGCCCCACCTCCATCGTCATCGTCGCTGTCATCCGTTTGTACAGATACACGCGTTCCCCAGTTACTCAGCAGAGGCAGTGGCTCTGCTCGTGGATCCCTATACAGTCAGCAAGTCTGAGCACCTGCTGCATACCCAACCCCGCTGGCCTGCACGGTGATTCTGATGGTGGGCTCAGGCCAGGGCCCCCTGCTTCCTCCTCAGCCTTCTCGGGCGCTTGTGCAGGGGTGGGGGGTTTGCGGGGTAACGGGAGGACTGGGAGGGGTGGGGGTACGCCGTCTGCCTTCCACGTGTCACCCTGGGGTAGTGAGGGCCGCCCCGATGACTTAGTCCCTTGGTCTGACTCTGATGACCCAGCACCTCTCCTTCTGTCCTGCCAGGTAACCAGGGACAGAGAAAACGGCACCCACCAGGCCGGCCAGCAGGGGGGGCGGGTCCTCAGCCAGCTGGACCCCACCCCGGGCATCGTCGTGAAGTTGCTGCTGAGGCCACCTGCTGGCAGGCTGCGGTGCTGCCCCCACCTTCCGTCCCCTCAATTGTCCCCAAGAGGTGGGGGCTTGGTGGGGACGGCCTGGCCAGTCCCACCCTCACCGCAAGACTTGCAGATGCGTCTTTTAAAAATAGCAATCTTCTTGAGACATGCTCCACAGACCGTACCCTTCACCCACCTGCAGGCTGCAGTTCAGTGGTTTCTAGTATCTTCTCAGGGCTGGGCAGCCGGCACCACAGCCAATGCTGGAATATTTTCATCAACTTGAAAAGAAACCCCACACCCATTTGCAGTCCCTCTCCATTTCCCCCCAACTCCGTTAGCCCGAGACAACCTGTACTTTCCGTCTCCGTGAGTTTGCCTATTCTAGATGTTTCACGTAAGAGGAATCAGGCAGCATGTGGCCTTTTGTGTTGAGGTGCTTGCACTGAGCGTCCCGGTTCCAAGGTTCATCTGTGGCGTGGCGTGGGTCCGAACGCCATTCCTTGGCCAAATCGTAGTCCATGGAAAGGATAGACCTCAGCACCTCTCCTTAGCCATTCATGCTGATGGACATTTATGCTGGTTCTACGTTTTTGTTTTGTTTTTTTTTTTTTTGGCTATTATGAAAAATTCTGGTATGAACATTTGTGCCCAGGTTTTTCCGTGGATGTTTTGTCATTTCCCTTGGGTATATTCCTAGGCGTGGAATTGCTGGGTCATGTGGTGACTCCACTTTAATTGGTTGAGGAACTTTCAGGCTGTTTGCTGCAGTTGTGCCCTTCTGCCCTCTTCTTCTTTTATTTTTTATTAAAAAATATCTTGTTTCTGCCTTCTTCTTGATGTGCCGCCTTTCCTTTCTCCTTTCCTTGGTCGCCACGGAGGGCAACAGTACAGGAGTTGGAGCCATGGGGCCGTTCTGATGGGCCCCTCACTGGCTGTGTGACCTGAAGAAAATGGCTAATTTTCTCTGCGCTTCTGTTTCCTCATCTGCAAAAGGCAAATAATAAGAGAATGCAGCAGACACCATCAGTGATTGGTCCACACTGCTCCACACACAGGGATCCCAGGACTTCCTACCCCAGTCCTGCGCCTCTTTGCCTGAGGGGGACAGGCCAAAAGTGCAGGGAGTGACTGTCCCTGGTTGCAGCCCCCAACTAAAGAAGGGCTTGGATGGTGGATGTGTGGCCCAGGTGCCTCATCCTCGGCTGGGTGGTTGGTGGAGGACTGGCAGTGTGTGTACAATTAACTAGATAGTTACAGACCGAGTCAGGCTCTGTGGATGAAAATCACAAGGCACAGTGAGAAGAAAATGAGAGGGGGACCTGGTTGAGGAGAAGGTGGTCACAGAAGGCTTCTCTGAGGAGGTGACAACCTGAGAGGTAAAGATGGGGAAGGAACCAGCCAAGTGAAGATTAGGGGGAAGAATATTCCCAGCAGACAGCACATGCAAAGGTCCTGTGGCAAGGTACAGCTTAGGGTGGACAGCACAGGGTGGCTGGAAGGCTGACGGCAAGGAAGGGTGAGGCACACGGGAGGCAGGAGAGCCGGGAGCAGCTGGAGCAGCATCTGATGAAAAGAGGCGATTCTTTTGAACAAGCCACCAAGGCTTGCTGATTCCTCGAGACAAGAAGAGCTTTCATTCAGCGGGAGAGCTCGTGGAGGAAGAGGTGAGAGAAATGCAAAGTCAAAGGAAACTGCTCTGCCCCCTTGCCTGCAAGCGTTCAGCCAGCGTCCCCTGCTGGCTCAGGTGGGCGAGGGGTGGGGACTCCGGGGAGGTTCGTTGGCTCCCTCGGGCAGCCTCACCCGCATGTGGGGCTCTGTGAGGCGCTCGCGGGGCAGGCTCTGGAGCTTGGTCCTGAGCGGCTCTGCCACCTTGCTCTAGCCTGGGGCTCAGGTTCCTTGTGGGGCCGGGGGAGACGAGAGCCGCAGCCTCCTGGGGTTGTTTGGGGCGTACGTGGGTCATTGTGAGTAGTGAGAGTGCAAGTCTGGGAAGCGCTCAGAATGGCACCGAGTCAGTGCCACAAGGGGAGCTTCCAATCACGCCTCGTGGTGGCATCACAGCGACACCCGCGAGCTGGCTCCGCCCTTTGCTCCTGACCTGTACTAGAGTGTTGAAATTCTACCGCTGCCCCTGGAGTGGGTGTCATTATGTCCCATTTCACAGGAGGAAACTGAGGCTCCGAGATGTTAGAGAGACATGCCCGCCTCACAGCCTGTGCCCTTGTCGTGAAGCCAGTGCTATCCCTGCCCCATCCACCCACCGCCCCTACTCCCAGCCCTGCAGTCTGGACCTTTCCATGCCCCAGGATGGCTCCCAAGTCTCGTTGGCCAAGAGGACCTTTGACTTGAGTCTAAGGCTGCTTTCAGGTGGTCATCTTGGTTGGGGCTGGTCTCAGGGCACTGGCTCCCGAGAGCGGGGTCCTGGCTGACAGGGAGGCTCCCCTGCCTCGGCTTTGCCTGAATTTCTTGGGTCACTGCACCCGACCTGCTGAGGCTTGTGCCTCCAGCCCCCACCACGCCCCCCATGAGCTGCAAGTTCATGATGGGCAAGAATAGGCCCTTCACCTCTTTAACTGCCCTGCCCAGCACAGAATCTGACTTTTGGATGGTGCCAACATATGCTGGGTGGGTGGATGGATGGATGGATGGATGGATGGGTGATGGGTAGATGGGTGGGTGGATGGGAGGGTGGC
>JAKSZT010053989.1:439397-488819 GCA_026826555.1 Tolypeutes matacus
GAGAAGTCGTCAAATGATAGAGGATGATAAATGCCTTGTCCGGCGCCTTTTCTTCGAGAAACTCAAAGGGCTTAAACTTGCCAGAGCCGTCGAGCCCGGCCGAGCGGGGAGCCCGGGGCCGCCTACAGCGCGCCCTCAGAGACGCGGGGCAGACTCGGGCATCTTTAGACGTGAGCCACCCGCCCCCCGCTCCTCTCAGGTCTCAGGGCGCGCTCTTCTCCCCGGACGTGGAAGTTGGCGCGAGGACGCCGGGCGTTCTCCTTTGGCAGGAGGAGGCAGGCCGCTCTCCTGGGCACATTTGGTGCACCGGCCCTTCCCCCGGGGCGCGGCTCCCACCCGCCAGGCCCCCCGGCGCCGGGGGACACTCACTGTAGGCGCTGTTCTCCAGGCTGCCGTTGACGCGGCCGCTCGGGTGCAGCTGGAGGTGGTACCTGGTGGCACAGTAGAGCTTGCGGCGCCGGGGAGCCCCGCCGAGGTGCTCGTAGACGCCGCCGCGGCCGCCCGCATCGCGCCGCAGCCGCGCCCCGGGGCCCGCCGCGGGCCAGCCGGGCTCCAGCAGGCTGAGCAGCAGAAGCCAGATCAGACCCATCGTGGCATCGCGCCCGCCCCGCGGCGGCGGCGGCTGCAGGCGAGCGCGGCGCCCATGGAACGGGCAGCAGCGGAGCGGGGCGGCGCGCGGCGAGCCGGCTCCGGGGCCCGACGATGCCGACGCGGGCTCCGCGGGAATGGGGGTGGGAGGTTGAGGGCAGGCGAGGACTGGAGGTAAGGGAGGGGGAGAGAAAGAGGGAGAGCGGGAGAGAGAATCCTTTAATTTTCACCCAGGAGCGGGTGAAATTTCCGTTGCTGCGCAAAGCAGTGAAAGAGAAGACGGTTCCGCAACAAAAGGCGGACGTGGTCCCCCGGCAGAGGCGCGGGAGGGGCGGGAGGCCCGGCGGAGCGCGGGGTTCGGGCCCAGGCGCCGCCCGCTCACACTCGCGCCCCCGCGCACCGCCGTCGAGCCCCGGCTCGGCTCCGCCGCACGCCCCGCGCCCCCGCGCGCCCTCCCGGCTCTGAAAGGTCCCTTCCCCACCCCTCCCCCGCCCCTCCTCTCCCAGACCAATTATGCTTAGGAAAATTATAGACCGAGGCCTCGAGGCGGCCGTCCCAGGCCCTGTCACCCCCTCCCGCCCCCCGTCAATCCCCCTGCACAATGGGGACGCCGCCGATGACTGATGTCCGCGAAAACAACTTGCGGGGAAGTCGCGCTGACAAACGCCCATTAAAGGCGGCGCATAATAAAGAGCGCCGCGGAGGGCGGTGGAGGGGAGGGCCCCGGGCGCGGGCGCGCGTGGGGGACCCGGGTTTGTGTCCGCGGCCCGGGGTCCCTGCAGGAGTCGGGGCGCTGTCGTCAGCGGCCTGAGAGCGCCAGGCCCTGCCGGGAGGTGTTTTATCCTCTCGGGCACCCCAACCGGGCAGATGTGACCCGTGAGGTTTGCTCACGTGGGTGGCCTCCCAGGCCCTGTCCTAAGGGCCGGTGGGAGACAGGAGCTGGGGAGGAAGGAGGGGGGCCGGGAGAGGAGAGAAGGGAAGAAGAGGCAGAGAGAGAAAGAAAGGGAGAGAGCCAGGGAGAAGAGATCTGATCACAGAGATCCACAAAGAGACAGAAAGAAAGGAGGGAGGGAGCTGGGAATTAGAGATGGAGACCAAGAGAGTGGCCCCAGCAGCCATACCCAGAAAAAGGCGTGGTCAGTCTGGAGGCCACAGGGAGCAGGGAGATGAGAGAGAAGCCCCCAAGGCTCTGGGTGGCTCCACCTGGCCCTGGCTGGAGCCACAGTGCAGCCGCCGCCTGGTGCCTGGGGAGGAGGGCAGCGGGAGCAGCAGAAGCTGGGGGGCCTTCCCAGCTGGCACCAGAGGAAAGGGGGTAGAGTGTTGGAAAAGCAGTGTCTCCACTTCCCTCCCTTGCGTCCCTGCTTCTGAGTCCCCCGTGCCCCCCACCCCCACCCCAGCCAACATCAAGTGGGATTCCCCAGCAGGAGGCTTTGCAGGCTGGGGTGGGGCACCCTGTGGGGTCCAGGGCCGAGGCCACAGGCTTCTCTCCAGCCAGCTGGCTCTTCCTTTCACCCCTTTCTGAATCAGGATTTGGGGTCTTGGCCCTTCCCAGGCACACCTCGAAACATTTCTAACCGGTGACCTATTACAGAGGAACCTGCTCCTGGCACTTGGTGTCCGAGTGGCTTCCTGGGGCTGCCACCCCACAAGGCAGCACTCAGTACCTCCATCCCTGGGCCATTTGCAGGAACCCTTGAACGAACCCAAGACCAGGCCTTCACGTGGTCGACCTGCAGACTCTAGCCATAGCACACTCTCTAGGAGACAGAGGACAGCCCCCAGGCAGTGACCAGGACTGAGCCAAGAGGGGCACTTGCCCTTTGGGGACCCTGAGGGCTGTGCAAGCTTCCAACCCCACTGGCCCTGCTTCTGGGAGCTGGGGGTCCCAGCTCCAGGAGAGGCAGAGAGAGAGTGAGCGAAAGAATAAAATTGGGCGTGGGGGCGGTATCTGCTAGTGGAGGGCGGGGAGGACAGGATTTTGGGCACCCCCTCTTGTGCAGTTCCCCTTCTGGAAGACTGGGAGGGGCCGGAGAAGCCAGGTTGAGGAAGCTCTAGAGCCTACAGCCCCCCTGCTGCTCTGAGGCAGGGGTGAAGGGGCTGGGGAGGTCCGACAGAGACAAGACCCACAGTAGGTCAGCCTCTGTCCCCTAAAGCCTGGAGGGGGCGAGGCTGCTCCTAGAGCAGGGGCCAGAGGGTGGCCCCTGCAGAGAAGGGGGCTCATGGGGGGGCTCTGGGGACTTGCTCACCGTTGTGCCCCCAGATGCAGGGCAGTCCAGCACCCAGGAGCCTGTTGGTGGAATAAATGAATGTTGGCCGTGCGGCCTCGCCCCCGCCTGAGATTCCGGTTTCTCATCTGCAAAATGCACCCCAAATGGTACCAGGAACAAAATGGAATGAATCCTGTGAAAGCTCTGGCCTCCATGTCTGGCACAGAGTGTACCCCATAAATAGGGGGCGTCGTTTATTCTCCAAACGGGGAGGCTTTTGAGAGTGAAACTCTCAACTGCGTGGCCGAGCCCCCTCAACAGACCTGTGCTCCCTATTTCTCTGGCCAGCCAGCCTCCCCAGGCGGTGCTTTCTCCTTCCCTGGACCCCGCTGGACTCCTCGCCTCCATCTGGCCCTTCCGTCCACCCCGAAGCCAGGGGAGTTGTGTGAACCCAAGGCTGGCCCTTCCCTGCCCCGACCCTGCCGAGCCAGGGCCCCCTCCCGGGGCCCTGCCAGGCCGCCAGCCCCTTCCCACAGCCTCTCTGCCTGGGCCCCGGGGCCATCGCGCACCCACCCACCAAGGCCCGGGGCGGCCCCGCGGGCTCGGGTTTGGCTCTGGCTGCTGGCTGCTGGCTGCCCTGTGCTCTGCCCTGCCAGGCAGGGGCGCCGAGCGCCTCCACATCTGCCCTGGGAGGAGGGACAGGGGCCTCTTCACCAAGTCTTGCCGGGCTGGGCGGGGCCGAGGCACCCACACAGCGCCCCTCCCCCCTCGGGCTCGGAACCAGGTGGGGGGTGCGTAATGCGGTAATAGCGACCCTGTTAATTGCTTCCAAATGGTCACTGCAGCCGTTTGACTAATTAGTCTCTTCCAGACCCCCGGCCTGGGCACCCCCAGGCCTGGCCCCAGCCGGCCGCTCCACCCAGGCCCAGGACCTCAGCTCTGGGCCTCCCACCCCCAGACCCCCTCCCTGCTCCATCTGGTACCTGGGCGACCCCAGTGACCCTTCCCCCCAGACTCAGACCCCACCCCTCTGCCCCTCCCCCTGCAGAGAGAGCTGGGGGTGGAGGGGGTGGCAGAGGACAGCGCCCTGGGATGTGGTCCCAGCCGGAGGGGCACACTGTCAGATGTGGTGCTGGCTTCAGGCCCCGAACTCACTCTCATTATGCCTCCCAAGAGCCGTGGCCGAGGCCCACAGACCCTCCCTGATGGCAAGGAGCCCCGGCCTGCAGGGGGCTGCTCTGGAGCCAGGGGCCCCTGCCTTCCAGATGAGAAACGGAGGCTCAGAGAGGTGAAGCCACTTGCCCACGGCTACGCAGCTGGGAGGTGAGGAGAGGAGACCAGAACCCATGTCGGTGCACTTGGGGGCCCCTGGCCTTTCGCCCCCCAAGACTGTGGGGTCCAGGGCCTGAGCAGGCAGGAGGAAAACCAGGCCTCTGAATCCCCTGCCTTGGTTTCTGGCCAAATTTAGAAGTCCCAGCGGCACAACAGGGGTGGCCCTTGAAGGCCAGTTCTCCATGCCCGGCCCGGCGCAGCCCACCTTCTCTGCCTGGTAACCCTGCCTCTGGGACTGGGAAGACCAGCCGGACGCCTTCCCCAAGTGCAGATGGGCAAATCAAGGCTGGGGGTGGGACCCTGCCCAGGGTCACAGGTGCATTCGGATCCCAGACCAGGGCCCTCTTGGCCATTCCCACGCCTCTCTCCTTGAAGATGAGGAAACCCACGCTGTGAGAAGGGTCCCTGGGAAGGAGCAAGGCAGACTCCAGCCACCGAGAGGAGCCCACCAGTTGGGGTGGGGGCACAGCTCCCTCTTAACTGGGAGGACACAGCTGAGGGCTCCTTAGGACCAAGTGTCCCAGGAGCACTGGGTTGGAGGGCTTGGGAGTCACTCTGTGTGCAGAGAGGGGTGGCACCCCCTCCCCAAGATGCTGGGCAGAAGCCTGGCTCCGGTCCAGTGCCCGATGGTGGTGGCACAGGTGTGCAGCGGCTCAGAGGGGGAGACGGAGCAGACCAGAGGGATGCACCACAGCAGGGGGCCCCAGGGGAGCGCCCCAAAGCTGAGTCGTAAAGGAAGAGGGGGCCAAGAGGGCGGGGGGAATGGGGACTCCCCCTCGAGCTGCCCCCTCCTCTCCCCACAAGACAGAGGGCGGCCCCGGCCTCTGCCCACCTCTGCCCCCGGCCTGCCACAGGGCCGCACACGGAGCCGTGGGCTTGGCTGGGAGCTAGCAGCCCGTGTCCGTGGCCTCCGGCAAGTGGAGAAGCCTCTCGCGGCCTCGCTCCCCTCACCTCAAGGTGAGTGATGGCGACACGCTCTCCCCGTCCCCGCTTACCAGCAGAGCCCGCAGATCAGTGTCCACGGCAAGTGGCAGGTAGTTGCCACAGCTGTCACTGTGGCCACGGCCGATGGGAGGCGGCCTTCCACACAGGGGCCTTGCTCTAGACCACCTCGAAGTGTCTAGAGAAAAGGGCACAATGAGGTTGCAGGGAGAGCTGACCGGGACATTTGTCCCCAAGGCCTGTGGATAGGTGAGGCAGAATGGGGGGAAAGAGGTGCAGATGGTACTGGCACCCGCCTTCCCCCAGCTCTGGATGCAGACCCGCTCCCCTGAAATCACCCCGTGCCCCTGCCTTTGCCCACGCTGCTCCCCCAACCTGAGAGTCTTTTTACCCTATTCCATCTTTTTTTTAAAATTTTAACCGGGAGGTCCCAGGGATCGAACCCAGGTCCCTCCATATGGGAGATGGATGCCCAACCATTTGAGCCACATCTGTGCGCCACCCTTTTCCATCTAGAAGCTTCTGCTCTTCTTTCAAGACCCAACTCATCTCCACCTGGGCACTCCCACCTCCTGAGGTGGAGGACCCCTCCCCGGTCCCCTCCCTGTGTCACTCTGATCTGCTTTGGATGGGGGGACAGGAAGCAGGGAAGGTGAGCCAGAGCTGGGAGGGGTTGGCTGGTGGAGGTTGTTGGAAGGTGCCCCTGCCCCGCGCGGACAGCATACTTCTTATTCCTCCCCCGAGCCTTTCTGTTTGGGCGCATCCTCCGTGGGCCCTGCCGCAGGGCTCCTGTCTCGCCACCAAGGGGGCTGTGTGGTTGGTGGCTTCGCTTTGCCACCTGCAGCTCTGGGGTGGGGAGCGCACTCAGAGGCGAGAGAGACGGACCGATGGGCTCGGAAGTGTGGTCTGTCTTAGGGGCCCTGGCTCCTGAATTTCCCAGGACCACCAGGACTCCACTTCCTGCTCCATTCTTTGTCCCTCTTACAGCTGCCAGCCATTGAGGTCCAACGTGCAGGACGTCATGCCTCTGCTTCTCTCGAGCACGCGTGGAAAGGCACCCCACCCCTCTCTAAAGGATGCCGGAGAGGGCAGCTCGGGGGGCCACGTTGCCCAGGCAACAAGCCGATCCTGGGGACATGCTTCTGTCTCATTCTGAGCAGGCCCCGTGTCCCTGCCCCTCCCCGCCCCCATCCTCTCCACAAATCAAAGTCAAGCCCTTAAGATGTGGTTTCCGGAAGGCTCCCTTGATTTTACGACCGTGGAGGAAGTTTCGCGGCCACCTGGGCTTGCGTGGGGTGGGTGTGGCCTGCAGGCAGCAAGGCAGCAAGGCAGCAAGGCAGCAAGGCAGCGCATGCAGGAGGGAGCTGGCTGGGCACACGTTCACTTCTGTTAGTGAGAAACGTTTCTCATTCCTGCTTCCAGCGCCGGGGAGGGACGCTCACTTCCCCCTGATGGAACAGAGAGCTGAGAGGTGGCGGGCGCTGCCTCGCCAAGGCTGCCTGCCGAGACACGGCCTACAGTCATGGGCTGCCTTTGCCAGCAAGCGGGAGAGGGAGGCTCCCAGGATCTGCCCAGGTGCCAGGTGCCAGGGTGGGAGTGTTACCATAAGCTGCTGAGTCCTTGCCTTCTTTAAACCCCAGCTGTCCCCCATCATTTTTGGGGTGAAGCCTGTCCTCCTTTGCTTGGACTGTGGCACGGTCTGGCCCCTGCCCAGCTCCCCTTTCTCCACCCTTGAGCCTGACTGGGCATGTGACCCTGTCATGATTCTCCACTTTGGAGTCTCTGCACTGCTGTTTCCCTGACTGCAGCACCCACTCCCCAGTTCTGCTCTGGCTTTTGGCTTGTCTAGATTTTTCTTGTTCTTCAAGATCCAGCTCAGCCCCCACAGAGAAGGGCATCCCTGAACATCCTGCTGGACCCACTGCATGCCCAGCCTGGACCAGGGGTCCCTCCTGGGGATTCCCTCAGCCTCCTGTGCTGCCCAGTCCACCCTGCATGGTCAGGGGTAGCTCCACGTCCATCTTACCTGCAGGGCTGTGAGGTGGGTAGGAGGGCAGGATGGGGCTGATTGTCTCTGCTTCCTCAATGCCCCAGGCCAGGTGTTGACCTACAGTCAATCCCCCATTCATGTTGAAGGAATGGATGGGTGGCTGGGTGGATGGATGTGATGGGAAGCTCTCAAGGAGTTGCATACTTGCCTCACAGCATGCAGAGTGTGACCCCATTTGCCACTTCCTAGGTTCAAATCCACATTTGGCCACTTCCTACCTGTGTGAACTTGGGCAACTTAATCCATGTTGGCCCCCATTTCTCTATCTGTAAAATGGGGACGTGGATAAGAGGAGTTAGTACTGACAACGTGCTTAGAACAGTAGCCGACAACGCAGCGGGCACCGGTTCTGGGCCAGCTGTCATCAACGCTCATACACGGCGGCATACGCGGAATGTGTCTGAGAAATGTGCTGTAGGAAATGTAGGAGCTGTTATCCCTGGGGAATGAGGATGAGATGCAAGCGAGCGAGAGAGAAAAGAATTTCTCACTTTTACCCTTCAGAACTGGTGTTATGATTTTGATTTTTTTTACAGTGAGCATGTATTACTTTCATGATTTATAAAAGAGTTGATGTTCAATATGTACAAAATGAGATCCTTTAGTTTAAAATGAAAGGGACAGGGATAACATTCACAGGGCCGTGGAGGAAGCAAGGGGATAAGGGCCAGTGATGTCCCACAAGCAGCTCTGTGTACGTTATACTATCTCTTTCCTCTGATGTCAGTTCTGCCCAGGAATGGGTATTGCCCCCTTAAACCAAGATGATAGCTGAGACTCCGGGGATTTGAACCTGGAGGCATTTGACTCCTCAGCCCATGCTCTTTTCACTTATCAACGCAAACTTTGTGAAGCAGAAAACCCAGAATGACCATGCATCCCTTTGGAGATTAAGTGGCCATGTTAGGACACATTTGAGCCTTACCTTTGCCCACCTGATGATTATAAGTGATGAACAAGGGCATGCAACTGGGGAGAGCTCCTCGGACACCCTAGACCCACTCTTCCATTTTACACAACAAAAACAGAAGCTGGAAGACAAAATTGGATCCAACTAGGGAATGGAACAGACTTTTTTTTTTTTTTTTCTGGAAGCACTTGACTTAAGAGGAGAATTTGGGCACCATTGCCTGTTTGTTAAGATCTGTACAATGTAGCTAATTGGCCCCAACATTTTTCTCTCTTGAATTTTAAATCCTTTTAGCAACAGATTATGGGACAATGGGCTGAGCTCATGCTGCTGTCATTAGGCTGTTGGAAAAATGCTGGCTCGGCCCTTGCTGAGAGAGTCTCGTTATTGGGTTATTTAGAGGTGCTGTGAGCTGTCTTGGGGACACACACAGACAGATGTAAAGAATGTCTCTGAGCCACAACGACATTTTCGTTACAGGCAGCTACAGTTCTGGAGGTTCTCACTCTGCTCTTTGGCTCTCTTGCTCCAGGTTAAAAGCGGGCACCATAATCCAAATCAAATACACCTGACCTTTGCCCCCAGGCTGGACTTGCTCTCAGGGCGGGGGTTCTTTTGGGGTGCGGAGATCTGAGGCCCGGCTCGGCTGCAGCCACTCTCCCAGAGTGCCCTGCCTTTGGCCAGGACAATCCACCACCGACCCTTTTGTCCCTGCCGCTTTTGATCTCACCTGCTTGTCACTGGGAGAGAGCTGCACAGTCCCCCGCCTGCCAGCAAATTGGCAGCCAGTGCCACCCTCCCCCTGCAGACATCCCTGCAGCAGCCTTTAACCCTTTCCCTGACCCGGAGTGGCCATACAGTGCTGTGTCCTGGGCACTGGGGCTGGGGGGGGGGCGGGGCCCAGGCTGGGCTTAGGGGGGCTTTTGGCCCCGTCCAACCTAGATCAGAGAAGGATTCTGTGAGAGTCCTAGGCCTCTTCCCACCGCCCCCTGCTGTGAATGTGGGGCCTCCAGGAGAGTTTGGTCCCCTAAAAGAGCTCCCAGTGGAAGTGGGACTGGACTTCGCACCGTTGCCCGGTGGCTTCTGCCGTTCCTGTGCTGCCGCCGCAGCCTCATTTGTACCACTGTGACTTTCTCCACTGCGTCTCCATCAGCGCTGATGAGCTTTTAAGTACAGTCTTTCCTGAATGTAGACAGAGCCAAACTTTGACGACCTGGCACCACCGCAGAAAGAGAAACGTGGGGTCCCTGCTGCTTAATGCCAGGGCCTTTCCGGTGCCTGATGCTGGGGGGCTGGCCGAGGCCCACCTCGCCCTGCCCTCGCCAGGACGTGGGCAGTTCCCTCAGGCCCACAACTGGGTGCGAGTGGCAACGTCGACCCACAAGCCTATTCGTTTTCAGGCAACAGCTTTATCGAGGGGTAATGCACACAGCATACGATTCGCCCGTGAAGCGTACAAGTCGGCAATTTTAAGACATTCACGGAATAGTGCCACCAGCACCACAACCAATTTTAGAGCATTTTCATTACCCCCAAAAGAAACCCTGTCCCCTTTAGCAGCCATTTCTCTTTTCTCCTCCAATCCCCCAGCCCCTTTCAGCCTCGAGAGAGTTGCCTATTCTGGACATTTCATATAAATGGAAATCATACACTCTGTGGTCTCTTGTGACTGACCAAAACTATTTTTGAATAAAAAAAGCATCCTGGGGAAAGCGGATGTGGACAAGCAATTGGGCTCCCATCTACCACATAGGAGGCCCCGGGCCTCCTGGTGAAAAGCAAGCTGGCCCGAGCGGCGAGCTGGCCCACACGGAGTGCTGGCCCGCGCAGGAGGGCTGGCCTGCGCAGAGAACTGGCCCTGCACGATGACGCAACAAAAAAAGAAGAGAGACAATAAGAGATGCTGCAGACCAGGGAGCTGAGGTGGTGCAAGGGATCGGTTCCCAGTGCCACCTAAAGGGAAAACAAGCAGACACAGAACACGCAGAGAGCAGACAGTGAGCTCAAAACAATGGGGCAGGGGCAGGGAGTGGCGGTGGAATAAATAAATAAATCTTAAAAAAAATAAAAAAGCATCCTGGGAATGGATGTGGCTTAAGCAGTTGGGTGCCCGCCTCCCACATGGAAGATCCCAGGTTCAGTTCCTGGTGCCTCCTGAATAAAACAAACCAAACAGCAAGCAAAACAAATGAAAGAACCAACTCAGGGAAGCTGATGTAGCTCAGTGGTTGAGCGCCGGCTTCCCACACACCAGGTCCCAGGTTTAATCCCTGGCCCGTGGTACCTGGAAAAAAAAAAAGCATCTTCTCCTCCCTGACCACCTCCCCACCCAGCTCCTGCTAAGCACCTGCAGGCAGGGGGGTGCAGAGGGACAGGAACAGCCTCCTCTGCTGTGGAGACAACAGGCATTTTAGCCACTTCTTTTGAGCTGGATTCTGGAGACCTCAGGGAAGCACTCAGGGGACTGCCTGTTTGGACCAGGCTGGTTGAACTAAGGAAATCAGAGCAGGGTCGGCAGCCCAAGGCGAGCCCCTGGGTGCCGAGGACCCCAGCTGGGTGGGGTGTTCGTGACCCCAGGTGATGGTCACCAGCCAAACCCAAGGTCACCAGCAGGGCCCTGGCAGGGCTGGGTCAATCTTCTGCAACGGGCTCCCTCCCCTACCCGACCCCGCAGCTGGAGCCGGGACTGGGCGGGCCAGCTCGGCCTCCCCCTCGGGGCGCTGGGCCGACCCACCTGCCTTACCTCCAGGCCCCGGGAAGGGCTGCTGGGCAGCCTGGGAACTTCCTCCAGGTCCCTCCACCGGAAAGTGGGCACAGCGACAGCAGCGCCCCCGTGAGGCTGTTGTCGGAATTGCTGCCGCAGGCGGCAGGCCTCGGCCAGCCCCTTCCCCTCCCTTGCCTTTTGTCTCCCCTGAGGGCAGCTGCACTGTGTCTGAGGATCCCCTCAGGACCATCCCTGACCCACCGCGGGCCGCCCATCAGTCAGCGCCCTGCCCTCAGTTCCCATCCTTCCAGGCTGTGGTCCTACAAAGCCCACCTTTTCCCCAAAGTGAAGTCAGAGGAGGGTCAGAGCCACTGCCGTCCTCAGGCAGCAGAATGCCGCGGGCCCGTCTAAATCGCTGACCCCGACAGAGCCTCCGTCCCCAGCAGGCCTCCCCGGGCCGGGGGTGGACCCCGCGGCTCTGTCCTGGATTCAGAAGTCCATGGCCTTGAGCCAGAGATCAGCGCCATGGCTAGGACGGCCTGTCAAGGACATACTGAGGTCAGAGGAGGCGGGAGAAAACGCTCGGCTCCCCATAACCCCCTCCTGGTGGACTTTTCCACCCAGCCTAGTCTCAGTAACAAAATAAAGATGGAAATCTTGATTTCACGAACCATATTTCTTCTTGAATACACAATGAATCTATGTTCATTGTGGAAAATCCAAACAATTCAGAATACGTACAAGTTGGGAGCTATTTATTAAGCACCTACTAGGTACAGGGGTCAGTCCTGGGTGCTTTGAATGCATCATCATACAAAACAGACAGAATCCCCTGCTTCATTGGGTTGAGATTCCAGTGTGGGGAGGTGGACAAAAGCGTAGTAAATAAGGATGTTAGAGAGCAAGCTAGAGGGGAATGGTTATTTAAAGTACACACTTGCAGACTTTCCTACGCATTACCAATGCCTGCGTGTATCTCACGTGCAGATAGCTCTGTGACTTGTTTTGCCATTTAATGCCACTTAATGCCAGCTCATTCCCAGATGGGAGTACAGTGTGGGTGTTCTCCAGTTAATTCAGCTCCTTTGGGGATTGGTATTTTGCTTTTCTACAATTTTGTGATGATAAATATGGCTGCACTGGATAGTCTTAAACTGAGATGTTTGTACACATGGAAAGTATTTGGGTGGAAGACATCTCCAGAATTGGAATTGCTCAAAGGATTGCACCTTTTACCTTGTGATAGGACTGCCAAAGTGCTCCCCAAAAAGGCTGGACCAATTTACATTCTCACCCGCTAGTATGCAAGTGGTTTTCGTTTCCCACATCCTCCCAGTGCCGAGGTATCACTCTCAGTCCCTCTTTTCAGTGTTCCAGAAATTACTCCTGCCAGATCCAACATCCATCCCCCCCACCCCGTCTCTCTCTCTCCCCTCCTCTGCCTCCCTCTCTTTCTCACACACACACACACACACACACACGTGTTTTAGGTTGCTGAGTCAGTAAAGAAGCCGAGGGTTCCAGGCAGGGCCCGTGGGCCCCGGGGGCTCAGCAGCCTTTTGTGAGTGAAACCTGGTGGAGCAGAAGGCCCCATGGAAAGGCCAGCCTCCCCCACTTGAGATAAGATCAGCCCTTTCACGCCTTCTCTCTCAGAATTCTGTCTTCACATTTCAAGCTGCTGTCAGATGCAGGGGCACGGCCCTTGCCGCCAATAGGCAATCTGTGTCCTGGGACATCACCCATCCATGGCTCATGGATGGGGAGAGGACAGGAAAGCCCTAGAAGGCAGAGGCTGTGTTGGTGCAGGGGGCCCCAGCACCCCTGGGACCTGCTCCTGACCCCAGGTGCCCAGAGGGGCGTGCCCACTAGGCAGAGCTGTCCCAGGAAGGAACTTGCTCTCAATACAAATTGTCCTCCAAATATATTCTTGCTCCCCAAAGAGAGTCCATTGAGAGTCCTTTGGCTCCTGGGACTGTGTCTCTCTGCCACTGGGACAAGTTTGCAGGGCGCTACCTTCTCAAAGTGGCCATTGGGCATTTGCTCAAGGCACTGTGACTGACCCAAGTCTGATAGACCAGACCTGGAGACTACTGGCATGCACCTGGAGATCACCTACGCCACCTGGAGCTCACTTCCTCTCACCTGGAGTTCACTTACTCCTACCTGTAGACCACTTACTCCCACCTGGAGGCCATTTGCTCCCACCTGGAGACCACTTACTCCCACCTGAGATCACTTACTCTCACCTGCAGCTCACTTCCTCTTGCCTGGAGGCACTTATGCCCACCTGGAGGCTGTACTTACGCTTACCTGTAGACCACTTACTCCTACCTGGAGACCACTTATGCATACCTGGAGTTCACTTATGCTCATGTGGAGGCCACTTAGGTCCTTCTGGAGACCCCACTTACACGCGGGTGCCCCAGTCTGCTGCCAGGCCACTCCTCTGGCAGTGCATGGCATGAACACACAGGAGCCCACAGTTTTCCTGACCAGTGTCCCAGACGCCAATGGTTCCCCACCATCCAGCAAGAGTCCCCAGGCGGTTCTGATGTCCACCCAGCCATGGGAAGCACGGCCTTAGATGCTCTGTGAGGCCAAAGTGCAATTTGACGCCTCCTCTATTAACATTTTGTCATTCATTCATGCATCCATCCATGCACTCATTCATTCATTCAACAGTTTATTGAGCTTCTGCTTTGTGCCGGGCCAGAAGCTGGGGACACAAGGATCAAAAAGGCACGGCCCCTCCTTGAAGACCTCAGTCTGGGGGCCGGGTGGGGGGGTGAGGAGCCAGGAGACATCTGTAGCCCAGCAGGAAGGTAGGTGAGAGGAGCAGGGGTAGGGGGGTACCTAGAAGCGGCCACACCCAGAGTGGGACAAGAGGTGGGGACCCCTGAGCAGCAGTGCACAGGCGCCTTCCAAGCATTTCATAGGTAGAAATGCATTTAATTCCCACAACCCGTACGGAGCCCAACAGTGCCGCCCCAGGCTCACGGCGGCCTGGAACCTCAGAAATGACCGTGTTTGGAAGCCGGCTCTCTGCAGCTGTGATTAGTTAAGGTGAGGTGTTACCGGGTCAGGTGGGCCCTAAACCACTGGTGTCCTCAGATGAGTCCCAGACACAGACACACACTGGGGAGAAGGGCACGGGGAGGCAGAGGCGAGGCGAGCCCCAGAAGCCTCCCAGGGCCTCCGAGGGAGCGCGGCCCTGCCAAGCCCTGGACTCTGGACTTCTGGCCTCCAGAACTGGGGAGAGAATGGATTTCTGTGGTTTTAAGGTCCCCAACTTGTGGTGCTGCCCCAGGAAGCTCAGGCACCACCATAGCAGGTAGAGACTATTAATAGCCCTGCTTAAGTGATGGGGACACTGAGGCACAGGTAGGCCAATGGACTCGCCCGCAAGTGTGTGGCTGCCGAGGGGCAGAGCCTGGATCCTCAGGCAGGGAGCCGGGCTTGGAGTTCTTGCCCAAACCGCCTGGCTCCACGACCTCTCCCAGGACTACTTATTATTCGGCTTTAATGATCATTGAGATCCTGTTACACCAGGAAAATCTTAAGTGAATATTAACAAAATATTAAGTGAAAAGGCAGCCTTCAAAGCTGTTCACATATTTTGTTTGCAAATAGGAGAAAACTATATATACAAACACACTTACCTGTGGCCATGTCCCCTGGGGCACAGACAAAGCAAGAGTGATTAGCCTGGAGGGGTGGGGGGAGCACTCTGTGTGACCTTTTTCACTATTTTCTCTAATGTCAACCCATTGTCTTGACAACACAAACAACTCATTTCCCCATGAGTAGGTTTCTTTAAAGTGTCATTTCAAAATTCCTTTTGGATTCTCCAGGCTCACTCAAGGGCCTAGGAGTGGCAAAGAGGAAGCCCGTGACCCGGCAGTCAGGACGGAGGGAGAAGGCGCCTTTGATGCGCAGGATGCATCACCTGAAAGGAAAATGGCACTTCTCCAGGCACGCCAGGACGTCCGGTGGTAACCAGACCCCGTGCAAAGAAGCGGGGCCGCGCCCTGTGACAGCCGAGGGGGCAGGCTCCGCGGCTCCAGCCTGGCCCGGGAGGAATTCTATCCGCACATTTCCCCCAGAGCGCCTGGGTGGGGGCGGCTGACCTGGGCCCCCCGAGAGCCCCGGAACTCCAGCCCCGGCTGTGGCCAAACAAGCATTTCCTGAGAAGCTGCTCAGGGTAAGGGATGAGTCGGCAGCCTTGGGGCAAGAAGGAGGGGAAGGCGCAGGCCCTGCAGACCCACGAGGGCGTCGCCAGGGTCTGAAGTGCTAGGGCACACGCCTGTCACAGCTGCAAGCGCCTGGCACGGCACGCGGCTTCGGAAACCGCTTCGCTGGCACGAACCAGAGCCACCCGTCCACCAACCTGGTCCTTGACCCGGCACGGGGCAGAACTCAGGTGCTGGCCTCAGACTGGCCGGTTCTGTGACCTTCGCAATGTACCGAACCGGTCTGTGCCTCAGTTTCCCCGTGTGTATGGTGGAAATTACAACAATGACGGGCCCTTTGGAGACCTCAAGCAATATGAGCAACTGTGGCCGCTGAATCCTCAGGGCCAGTCTGCGGCTCACCTGCTGCAGGTGAGGAGTCATTTCAGAGGAGGTGACTCATAGTCAGCCCTGGCTGTATAGCTGCTTGGGCTATTCATTAATTCACACCCGTCTACCTGGGAGAACCTGGGGGTGGGTCTTCCTTCCAGACCTTCCAGTGGTTTTAAAAGTCCCATCAGACGCCTTGCCGATAAAAAGAAACCATTTCCTTTTTAAAAAATCAAACAACTTTATTTGAAAGGAAACTTCAGACCCTTATCAAAAATAAAAACCAGCATCGCCTGCCCAGATTAAAATGTAACCATAAACATAAACAAACGAGTATTAAGTTGCAGCTAAATCCCAAGCTCTGAGGCCAAGGTCTGCTCTTGCTTTGTAAAAATCGGGCAGATCTGCTGTTGGGGCCGTGCTGATGGGCAGCGAACCGAGACTTTCTCCTGGACGGAAAGCTCGACAGAGGAAGAAGGTCCTTCTCCCTCCCTGCGAGAGAGCTCCCCGCCCCTGGCTCGGTGGCCCTTAGGGCGTTGGAGAGGGGCTTTTCTCCTTCAACGGTTGAAGCCAGGGTCCCAGAGAGGCCAAGAGACGAGGAAGGCTGCACAGCAGTGAGGGGACCCGTTCCGAGTCAAGAGAGCTGCGAGCGCTTGGCCAATGCACATTCTCACATCTGAGCCCCCCACCCTTTCCAGAGGGGGAGACGGGCCCAGGGGGTTGAGTAACTTGCCAGAGCACACTGCAGGGAAGGGGGCTGCAGGATTTGAACCCGGGCCCTCTCCTTAGCCCCTGTCCTCCCTGGCCCCTCTTCTGGGCAGCCCTGCAGGGACCCCCGAGCTGGCCCGCCCGCCCCCCACCGTCAGCCTTCCCAGCTTCCTGACTCCATCCCTGCCCCCCATCCCCACCATTTGTCTGGTGTTTAAAGGGACACTGTGCCTTGAAGCATCATTTACCTTCAAAGCCGGGGAAGGGGAAGGCACCAGGGGCCAGGAGCATGCGTGGTGATTTGCATTGCATCCTGAGATCCTGCCAGCCCAGCCCCCGTGGACTGTGTGGGTTCGGGCTTGTGTAGTGGCAGAGACGTCTTCCAGGGGGGCCCACGTGGTCGTCCTCTCCACGGTAGCCCTCCTGGGGAGACACACTGCCTCGTGAGCATCGTTCCCATGCTTCAGATGGAGAAACTGAGGCACAGCATTCTTGTTCTGCTGCTAGCTTGGGCATTCTGGCAGTCTGAGAAGGGATTGGGATGCCTTGTCGCAAACGGGGAAGTGGGTGCCGAGGGCTTCTGCAACCTGCTCAGCTGGGAGCCCACGCCTGCTGCCACGGCCTTTTTCCCCACCCAGCCTGCTGCCCCACGGCCCCGGCCATGCCTGCTCACCACACCACCTCCACGTCAGTGCAGCCCCTGGCCTTGGCAGAGTCCGATTTGGACTGAGAAGGAGGCATTGCCCCTGTGTCGTAAGGTCCTGTTGCTGCACTCCATGGATTAGGAGCCGGGCATGTGCTCTGGCCCCCGCCCAGGCCTGACCTGTTACGGGACCTTAGAAGAGACACTTCCCCTCTCTGAGCCTCAGTTTACCCAGCTGGGAAAGCAGGGAGAGCCTAGACCTGCTCTGTCCAGTGTGCAGCCACTAGCTATGCATGGCCGTCAAGTGTTTGCAATATGGCTAGTGCAACCGAGGAGCTGGATTTGTAATTTTTAAAATCAATTTAAATGTAAATGGAAAAATAGTTGGTTTAGTTACTGGGAAACTTTTATGTATGTTTAGAACAACTTGGGGACGTGAATCCACTTTTTCAACCATAGGTTTTTATGAAATTGGAATACAGATCAAGTAAGTCTGAAGAAAATTTAGTGTCTGGGTTGAGATGTGCCGTAAGTGAAAATGCACAGCCGATTTCAGTGACTTGGGACCCCCCAAAAGACAGTAAAATCGCTCACTGGTATTTTTTTATATTTACAAGGTATTGAAATGAGAGTATTTTGTGTGCAATGGCTCAAACCAAATATACTGAAATGAATTTCACTTGTTTCTTTTTATTTCCTCTAATGTGGCTCCTAGAAAATCTTAAACTGTACTCGAGCTCTCTCGGGGGTCAGCGATTTCTCTTCTCTTTCAGGCAGCTTGTCTGAGCCTGCTTGTGTCAGGCTTCGTGCTCCAAAACAGAGAGAGATTTGTTTTAGGGAATCGGCTCCCACTGTTGTGGGGCTGGTGAGCCCGAAGTCCCGAGGCCAGGCTGGAAACTCAGATGACGCTGCAGTTTTGAGGTGGACTCCCTCCTTCCCGAGGGAAACCTCAGGCTTTGCTCCTATTCGGCTTCAGCTGATTTCCGAGGCTGAGCTGACCACACCTATGGAATTTCGAGTTTGGCTGACTGGGGCCAGCCCAGTTGGCCCACGAGGTGGACCTTCACCGGGTGCAGCCGGCAGGTCTCAGGACATCTGGACGCCACGAAGGCCGAGCGTGGACAGGGAGACCGGGGCACCCGGGCAGTACCTGGAGGCGCGTGGCCAGGTCTGGCCTTGTCCTTCCATTTCCAGGTGGCGTCAGTGGGTGAAATGATGCACAGACCAGGACAAATGAAAGGGTGTGTCCTGGACAAAGCTGGCCGTAGGTGGTGACCCCGTGATGGAGTCATTTCAGGCTTTGAGATGTAGCCCCCACGTCTCCTCCTCAGGAGGGCTTCCAGGACCCCACGCCAGCCCGTGTCATCCAGAAACGACCCGATTCCCGGGTCGCTTTGGGTGACCCTCCTGCCTGCCGCTCCTCTTCACCAGGGGCAGCTTGAGAAGACCTGGGAAAAGGTGACTCACTCCCTTTTGGAAACTTCTGGAGTGTGTCTCCTCCAAGATCAAGTGCCTGCCCCCTAGCGACGCTGCCCTCGGAGGCTGTCCAGCCAGATTCAGGAAGTCAGGTGTGTGCCCGTGGTGGCTGGAGCCAGGTGGCAGACCCGGTGGCAGAGGCCCTTCCGATGAGGCCACTTGGGTTTGCTGTGGCCCGCCTCGATGATGGAGTTCACCGGAGTTCTTCAAGAGAATGAAATTCAGCGAGAGAGAAAGCCACAGAAACCAGAAGCTGGAAGCTGGAGGAGAAGGGGGAGACCAGCAGATGCCACCACATGCCTTGCCATGTGACGGAAGAGCCCAGGAACGCCCGCAGCTGGTCTTCGGGAAGAAGGCATCGCCTGGTGATGCCTTGATTTGGACATTTTCTTGGCCTCAAGACTGGGAGCGAGTAAATTCCTGTGGTTAAAAGCCAGCCCGTTTCATGGTGTCTGCTTCAAGCAGCCTAGGAAACCGAAGCGATGCCTGTGGGCCTGAGCGCGTGTCCATGCGTGGTTTGTGTGCGTCAGGCATGTCGGAACGTCTGCCCACGTGTGTGGTTTACGCCTGTGTCAGCGTGCGTTTGCGTGTGAGTCCGTGTGTTTGTGTATGCCTGCGTCTGTGTGTCCCGAATCCTGACTGTGAACCTGCGGGTGCGTCTGTGTATCTGACTGTGTGTATGCGTGTGTGTCATGTGTGCATCTGGGTGTGAGTCCGTGAGTGCGAGTGTGGGTCTGGGAGTCCGTGGCCGGGCCCGGGGCTGGCTGGGGAGGGGTCTCTGCCCTGCGTGGACCCGCTCTCCTGCCTTCACCTGAAGGGCACCAGCTCCCGGCCCCACTGTTGGGCCCAAATCCCGCCCCCGTGAAAGGTTGCGCAGGTCTGAGCCCGCAATCCTGCGGGGGGAGGCCTAAGGTGCGGGCCCACTGGGGAGCGGCGTCTTCGAAGGTCCTGTTAGGATGAGGCCAAACTGAATCAGGGTGGGCCTCGGGCCGTGGACCGGTGGCCTTATCAGGCCCAGGAAATTTAGCGGACACCAAAGAGCAGACGCGAGAGAGCGCTGGGCCCGGGCGGGGGGCTCCGGTGCCGCAGGCTCCGGGGGAGGCACGGCCGCTGGAGACCTTGACGCTGGACTTCCAGCCTCCGGAACCAGGAGTCGCTGTGTCTCTGTTGTCCAGCCAGCCAGTGTGAGATGTTTGTCGCGGCGGCTCCGGCAAACTGAGACGCACCCCGCCGTGACACTGCCGCGCAGCTGGCCGGTCAGTTGGCCTCTCCGAGAGCAGGCGCTACCCCGTGGACAGATGGCGGTTGTTTTCCTACTTCTCTTTCCCCTGCACCTGGGCTCAGCACCGCTCACCTGCCCTGGGGCCCGGGGACGGCGCAGGCAGTGTGGCTGCTCCAGGTGGGCTTCCCTGGGCGCTTGGACTGTGCTGATGGTAAGGGGCCAAGGCGAACAGCCCTGTGTGGGCTCTGGTAAGCGCCAGTCGTGGACAGAGAGACCTGGGTCCTGCCTGGCCCTGTGGCCCTGAGCTTCCCTTGCCCGTCTGTAAGACCCAGGGGTGTGGTGTGGGCAATGCCCAGCACCCTTTCAAGATGCCAAACACACGAGGGCCTGCTCCCCACTCTACCCCAGCAGCGTGGGGCGCCCTGGGTGAGAGGAAAGAAACCCGAGCTGGAACCTCGGTCCCGCCCTCGGGGGCTGCCTGGTCTTGAAATCAACAGGCTGTTACTTCTCTGCCTCTGTGTCCTTGTCTATAAAATGTCCCCATGAGAAGGGCACCATGGCAAGGTGGACAGAACTCCAGGTGGGGCCTGATGGCTGACATTCCTATTCCAGGCCTGCTGCCTTCTCACTGTGTGGCCTCAGGCAAGTTCCTCAGCCTCTCTGTGCCTCAGTCTCTTCCCCTATAAAACAGGCACAGCAGTGCATCCTCCTTGTAGCATAGCTGTGAGGAACAAATGACCCTTCCTCCAGAATGTCTTGGACAGTGCCTAGTCCACATTATGACTCTTACCTTCTCTGCCTGCCTCCTAGGGTGGGTGGGAGGTCGCAAGGGGCCAGAGTGTATGAATGGCTGTGCAAATGAGGCAAATGCCGTGGGTGGTCACTGGGAGAGGGAACTGGCATGCTTTGCAAAGCCAGTTGGGGAAGGAGACTTGAATAGCACCCTGGTCTACAGGTATGCCAACTCTCACCTGAACTGACTGTGTGGCTCTTCCATGCAGAATGGGGCAACTTCTTGGAGACCCTCCCAAAGGACCAGCACCAGAGGCCCTTCAACTTGCCAGGATCATGCACTGTCTCCATTATCATTTGCTGTGTAACAAACATCCCCTAACTTAGTGGCTTTAAACAACAGCAGTCTCTTATTGCTTACAATTTCATGGCTTGGAAATCTGGGAGAATCTTCGCTGGTCTCTCCTGACTCACTCATGTGGCTGCAGTTGCCGAGGAGCTCAGCTGGGGCTAGAGGGTCCGAGACGGCCTCCCGTCCACGTTGTGAGGAAGGCTGGCTCTTGGCTGGGGCCTGGTTCTCTTCTAAATGGCCTTTCATTCTCCAGCAAGGTGGTCTCAGGGGCATGTTCCAAGGAGTCGGTAACGGAAGCTCCAAGGCCTTGCCCCAGAGGTTAGTCATTGTCACTTCCAGCATATTCTACCAGCCAAAGCAGGTCATAAAGTGTCCAGATTCAGAGGACAGGGAAATAGCCTCCAGCTCTTGATGGGAGCAACTTCAAAGCCACGTGGCAAAGGGCTGTGGCTACAAGGACAGGAGGAATTACAGCTGTATCTTTGCAAACCTTCCATCCTTTCGTGGGTCTGGAGTGCACTGCAGACTCTCCCTTGTTCAAACACAACATTTTTAGGACATTCACATGCCCCATCCACGGAACCCTTCACACTGGCAGGTTCCTCCTGAGCTAATCTGTTTCTTGGCATCAGGGTGCAGAAATCAAGCTGAGGTCTTGTTATTGTTATTGGAAGTCTGTCAGTCACCACTGCTGTGTAACAAGCCACCCCCCAATTCAGTGGCATACAGCGACCGTTTCCTATGCTCACAGATTCTTTGGGCCAGGAATTTGGACAGGCCCCAGCAGGGATGACAGGTCCCAGTGTCTGACTGGAAAGACTGGAAGCCTGAAGGCAACTCAATGGCTGGGGACAGGAATCACCTGGAGGCTCCTTCACTCGTGCTCCCATCTGGCACCTGGACGGGGGTGCCTGGAAAGCTGGGCTCTGCTGGGTCTGTCGAGTAGAGCGTCTGCGAGCAGCCCCGCTGGGGGCTCGAGCTTCCTCCAACAAGGACTGCAGGAGTCTAAGGTGGCCAGTGCAAGAATTCCAAGAGAACAAGGCAGAGGCGGCAGCTCCCTTCCTGGCCGTGCCTCGGAGGTCACGCAGCATCATTTCCACCACATTCTGTTGGTCACAAGCAAGACACAAGCCTGCCCAGGTCCTGAGGAGGGGATAAAGCCCCCCACCACCACCAAAGGTCTCACAGCCAGTTTTTAAGCCTCTGTGAAGACTATTCTCAGAGGCAGCAGAGAAAGCAAGGCAGGTTCTGGGGACGCCTCAGGCACAGTCTGCCCCAGTGGAGCACAGCCTTGGGGTGTCTCTGTCCGGGTTTGAGCCCCAGCCCCACCATTCACAGCTCCAGATTTCAGCACGTGGCTTGTCTCCACCCTCAATCCCCTTCTGGGCTGTGCACTTCTCGTTCTTTCTCCCTCTAATCCTTTCCCGGAGAGAACTACCCTTAGCTACGTTTTGCCCATTGAGGGTGGAGACAAGGTGCCAAAATCTGGAGCCGAGAATCACCACGGTGGGGACATCTGGGCGCTTCCCTGCTCCTCTGATGGCCAGCCATCCACCCTCCATCCAAACCTTTTTTGGATCAAGGTCCTGCTTCAAAGAGGCTCCGTGGACCCAACAAAGGACCTTTTGCCTGGCAGCTGGTTCACACAGAACTGCCCTGGACCCCAGTCCCCCGCCTGTGTGGACAGCATAAGTGCTCTCCGTATCAGGAGCCTTGGGGGGCCAGGGGCGACCTGTGAGAAGCTGGAGGCGCGTCTCCTCCACTTTAGAGATGAGGCAGCGAAGGCTTGGGGTGCAAAGAGACTTGTCGCAGGTCACCTGGCCACTGAGAGGAGGCACCAGGACTTGAAACCACCTGTGACACCGAAGCCCCTGCTCGCAGCGCTGGGCTCCCCTGCCCCGGGAGTACCGCATGTCAGCCGACAAGGCTCAGAAGCCCGTCAGAGCCATTGTCACGGACAGGCGTCGTGGGGTCCTACGGGAACGCCCTTGGCGGAAGTTCCTCTCGTTCCTCAGACAACCCTGTCGGGTGGGTCTGCTCAGCCTCCACTTAGCAGACAAGGAGCCGGAGGTGGGCAAGGCCAGGGCTGCCGGCTGCACTCCTGACCCCAGGGCTCGTGCCCTTTGGGCCGTGCCATCCCGCCCCCGTGCACAGCACATGGACGGGTGCGATGATTTAGAAACACAGAACAAGCGAAGGCTCTGCAGGACACAGGACGGCAGATCCACGACGTTAGGCACGTGTGCCGCAGACGGGCGCACGCAGAGGCAGCCCACGTGGGACGCACTTCACTTCCTGACAATGTACCCGCACGGGCTGCCAGATGTCAATAACGGGAAGCTGGAGGCGGGGCTGGAGGGCCGGCACATGGGAACTCTCTGCACTTTCTGCATAATTTTCCCATGAACCTGAAACTACTAAAAAAAAAACCTATTAAAAAAAAAGGAAAATAATATTCCAAAAATTCCAAAGAATCATCATAAAACGAGTGCATTTGCCTACATGCCCATCGACCGTGCACCCTCACAGCGCCCCACTGAGACGGGAGCTCTGAGGATCACCATTTTACAGATGCAGAAACTGAGGCACAGAGTCTAAGTAGTTGGCTGGAGGGCCACAGCCAAGGGAATCCGTCTGCATTTATTCCACCTGGTCCAGGTGCCACTTCTGGGCAGGTGGAAAGGTTGTCTTGCATCTCCTGCTTCAGCTTTCGGTCTCCCTGTCCACACCGGCTCGGCCCCCTCAGGCTCTTTCCTCCTGGCAAGGCATCCTAGCTGCTGGGGGCCCTGAGCTAGGTACCCACCCCCCCCCACTGATTCACCAGGACCTGCCCTGGAGGCCTGCCAAGCACCCCTCTGCCTGGAAACTTCTAGCCAGAGCAGCCCCTGGTGCATCCCCGTGGGAAGTCCAGGAATGGAGAGCAGGTGAGGAGCCGACGGCCGACCCCCACCCTCCAAGCCCTGAGACGGCAGCCCTGCTCAATGTCATCCTTAAGAGTCTGGGGTCACAGGCCAGTCCTCCCGCCGTAATGGAATAGTCCTCCAGGGAACGCGGCCTCCCTCCGGCGGGCGAGCCTGAGAATTTGGAGCCCCTTCAGGGCCTTGCCAGCGGCCCTACCTCCCCACGCCCCCGGCTTCCCCATTGTTGCGATCCCCACTTAAAATATCAAAGCCGCGGGCCCACAATGCCCCCTGAAAGCTGAGTCACCCAGGTTTTGTGACACCACCAAACCCTCTTGCCGTCTCGCCCGAGCCCGGGGCTCCCAGCCCCAGATGAAAAGGGAAGCCCCGGCTACGGGTGGGACGGAGAGGCCTGGCGCGACATAAAGGAGCCTTGTTCCCAAATCAAAAGGGCCCGAACAAAAAGGAGGGAGAAGAAAGGGCTGGGGCGGCAGGGCCAGCTGCAGCCTGGCGCACCTTTGGCGGCTCGGCCTGCCAGGCTACCCGCGGCCCCCGGCTGGCAGGAGGAGCTCCTCCTGCCCGCCTCTGCGGCATCCTTGCAGCCCTGGGTTTTTCCAGAAGCCCTGCAGTGGGAGGAAGAGGTGGGTGGGGTCAGGGTCACACCCATAGCCAAGCAGCTGCCCCGTCCAGAGCCTGGCACCCAAATATGAAACGGGGCGCCCTTGGGCATCCTGCCGCCGCGTCCCCAGCATGTGGCAAATTCCGCGCTATGTGCCTGGCTCAAGTCATTCCTCCAAATTTTCAAAACCAATCCGAGAGCAGCACTGTAGTCATAACTCCCATTTTACAGATGAGGAAACTGAGGCCTGGGGAGGTTCCGGGGATATCGCCCACTGATATCTATCATACGTTATGCTCAGACACACACGCATATGCATATGTTTATACAGATGCTTACATGAGAACAGACACGCAGTTACACGTCCTCACATACATCATACTCACGCATGCACCTGTATCATCTATGCCCATGCCTGCATATACAGCACACACTTTCATACATGCGCACACATGTACACACATGTGCATAGAAACACACTATGCACACTCAAGTACATACGTAGACAATGCTTTTACACACGTGCACATACTCAGACACGTAACATACATGTGGCCATGCATGCTCACGTACTGTACACGTAACTCCCACACCTGGCACATCGATTCATGTGTTACACATAAACTCAGACACACACATACACAGACACCATACATGTATCTTTATACTTGTGCACACGCACACACTTACTCTTACACATGTAATATACACGTTTCCTGCCGGTTCTGTTTCTCTGGAGAATCGCGACTGATAAAGTCCAGAAGGACATCAGAATTCCCTTTTTCACGTACAGAAACGGAGGTGCAGGAGGCTAAGCAGCCCCTCTGCCCAGAGGGCTCCACGCTCCAAGCTCTCACCCCAGGGAGAGCTAGACCTTTGACACCTCACACCCCGTCCTTTCCAGCTCCACTTGATCCCCAAGGCAGCCCACCCCCAGCGAACCAGGCTTGCCCCTGCCCGCCAGCCCCACGAGGTCCGAGTGACCCAACACGGTGAGGCAGAGGTCAGGTGGGTGCCTGCATCCTCGGATTCCAGACCCCACGTGCCTCAGCTGCGTGTGGAGCAGTGGCGCCAGGACCCGGGACCCGAGTCATGCCCCATGAGGCCCCGTGTGCTGCTTCCCCCACTGGGCAGCTCAGTCTTCTGCGGCTCAGCATGCAAGAGGAAGGTCCCACAGTAGCCTCCTTATTCTCAATTATTCCACAAGCTTTCCACCCAGAGCTGAGTCCACCAGGCAGTCCCAGTGCCAGCCCTGTTCAGCTGGGACCCAAACCATCCCCAGCAGGTGTTTGGAGTAGACTTGAGTTCCAGTCCTAGCCCTGCCACTTACCAGCTGTGTGACCCTGGGAAAGCTACTCAGCTTCTCTGGGCCTTGGGTTCCTCATCTGTAAAATGGGATGGTGATCGTGGTACCCACCTAGAGGGATGTTGCCAGGCTCACAGAAGTTAGTCCATCAGAGTCCTTAGAAGAGTGTGAGCCAGTAGGATGACAGTGACGGTGACGGCGATGACGATCGTGATTCACATATTTAAGTTGTCAGAAAAGGACAGGTGTCAATGGTGAGCAGAAGGTGGGATGCCAGACAAGCCTTACTTTCAGGTCTGGAGGGGATGATCAGTGACCCCAAAACATCTTAACCCCGGAAACTGTGCATGTGACCTTATTTGAAAAAGGGTCTTTGCAGAGAGAAGTACATTAAGGATCTCGAGGTAAGAGCATCCAGGTTATCCAGGTGGGCCCTTTAAGAGACAAGAGAAGTCCACTTGAAGACGGAGGCCCTGAAAGGCGAGGAGGGGGTCCAGGAGAGGGGCTGGGGAGGACTCTCCCCTCCAGATTTCAGAGGGGGCTTGGACCTGCTGACATCTTGATTTTAGACTTCTGGCCTCCAGGACTGCGAGAGAATGGGTTTCTGTTGTTTTCAAGCCACCGGTTGGTGATAGTTTGTTCTGGCAGCCCCAGGACGCTCAAGCAAGGATGGAGGGACCACTCATCCAGGGCCTGGCTCCTCGCTGGGAGCAAGCCGGGTGGGCTTCGCTCCACTGGACCGGCGCTCAGAGGGGGCGGGAACTGAGCCACCACCTGGTAGCACCCTGGCGGCTATGGCCAGGAGCCAGGGCCTTGGTGGCCCTTCCTGGGGAAGCTGGACAAGCACAGCAGCGCCGTGGGTCCTGCAGGTCGCTCCTCCTGGGCTCTAAGGAAGCACAGGGTTCTCCTCCCCTCCCCCCCACCCCTCCCCGCAACCGGTACCCAGGATGCTGGGTGGGCAGGAGGAGTCCGGAGCCTAAATCTCCATGTCTGACTGCCTAATTACCTCAGGTGGGGGCGGCGGCTGCGTGACGTCCTCGATTTTAGCAGCAAAACGCAGTTTTTCATCAGACACTTTGGGGGCAGTCTTCATCAACCCCGCTGCCACCCGCCGCACAGCCCAGGGGTCTCTTTTTAAATTGTGTAATTTGCCTTTCTGAAAGCCACCCCGGAACACTTTAATGTGGCCCTTTGATAACTTAGCCTCATCCATAGACAGGCCCTGCACAGGGAGGCTGACTTTGAAGGGGGGAGCCTCCTGGTCCTAACGTGAGAAAGAAGGGGCTCCTGTCTCAAGCCCTGGGAGGCAAAGGAGTGGGCAGAGGGCAAGGGGTTAATCAGTTGTGCGGCAATCTGCAGAGAGGCTGTCAGCACCTGGTGAGGCCAGGGCCTCTGGTCTGGTGGGCCACGCAGAAGATGGTGGACGGTGGATGGCAGCTGAGGCTGGAACCTGGCAGAGGGAACCCTGCACAGGGCCCCTGGTGGCAGGGAGGTCTGGTCTGCCTTTCAGCTCTAGCATTTTCCAACCATATGCCTGGGAGAGGGCACTTACCCTCCAAGAGACTCCATTTCCTCATTTTAAAAATGTGCGTGGGAGTAGAAAATAGCACCTATTGACGCCATTGCAGTGAGGATTAAATGGATGATGCATGTGACAGGCCCAGGACAGAAGCTGTTCCTCAGGATGAGCTGGAATGGAGAAGAAGAAGGAGGAGGAGGAGGAGGAAGAGGAGGAGGAGAAGGAGAAGAAGGAGGAGAAGGAAAGGAGGAAGAAGAAGAAGAGGAGGAGGAGGAGGAGAGGGAGGAGAGGGAGGAGGGGGGAGGGGAGGAAGAAAAAGAGGAGGAGGGGGAAGGCAACAAAGGAGATAAAGATGAAGAAGAGCGGAGAAGATGGTGGTGATGGTAGCGAAAATGATGATGATGAGAAGGAGGAGGAGGTGATGCTGATGATGGTGAAGAAGATGAAGATGATTAGGTCAATGAAAATGGTGACGAAGACGATGATGAAAATGATGTTAGTGAAAATGGTGAAGATGATGATGAAGATGGTTAAGAAGTTGATGTTGCTAATGATGCTAAAGAAGGTGATGAAGATGGAAGATGGTTAAGTGATGATATGGTGAAGAAGATGATGTCAATGAAAATGGTAAAGATCATGAAGGTGGTGAAGAAGAAGGTGATGATGTGAGGATGATGATAATGATGATATGATGATAAAGATGATGTTGATGAAGATGGTGAAGATGATGTGACTATGATGATAGTGAAGAAGGTGATGAAGATGGTGATGATTAAGATGCTGCTACTGAAGAAGATCTATTCCAACTCTTTCATTAAAGGCTCAGTAAAGGAAATGACTAACCCAAATTCACATAGCAATTATGGATAAAGCCAGACCTGGTACCCTAGGGTCCTGACTCCCAGTCCAGTGCTCTCTCCCCTGTCCCACATACTTTTCTACCACACTGAATTGAAGCAATTAGTCTAATCCTTAAGAGAACTCCTGGAATTCATGGATGTCCTGAGTTAGATGATTTGAGCCAAAATATCCAGATGTATGGAGTCTTCCAGTTGCCTCTGTCACATCCTTTCTCCTTTTCTTCTTTAGTAACAAAAGCCATTGTGATTTGGTGTGGGCGTATGACTAGGTCTGGCGAATGAGCTGTAAGTTGAAAAAGAAGGAGAACGTTTTTGCCCTTCCCTCTATCCTCCTTTCCTTTTCTTGGGATGCCAGCATGGTGGCTAGAGCCTGAGTAGACCCCTTGGATCATGCAACAGCCATAAAAATGGAAGTCACATGCTGAGGAGAGGCAAACAGAAAGATCGAAAGGGTCTGGTGACCATACAATATTGTACCAGAGCCAGACTGCCTTCCTGTGCTCAGAAACAAAGTCCCTGCTCTCAGGAGCACTCGTGATGGTTGAGGGAGACAGGAAGCAAAACAATGAGACATCAAATATCTATTTAGTGGGGTGGAGACAGAGGTGAGTAAAGGGATGGAGCATGATCAGGCTGCTGCTGTAGAAGGGGCAGGTATCCTCTAAGTCCCGGATAAAGGGCTGGAGGAAGCCAGTGGGGGTGAGGATGGGGGGCAGCCCAGCCCGTGCAGAAGGGAGAAGGGCCTTGGAAATGTGCCCTGTGTGTTTCAGGAATGGCCAGAGGTTTCAGGGAGACTGGGGTCCTGTAAGCACTGGGAGTCCGTGGTGTAGTGTGCTGACCGGTGGCCTGCCAAAGAAATGTCCACGTCCTAGTCCCCATGACCTGTGACTATTAGCTTATAAGGCAAAAGATTGGATATTATGTCATATGGCAAAGACGTGATTAAGTGAACAGTCTTGAGATGAGAGACCTCTATTGGACCCTAAATGCAATCCTTTTAAGACGCACGGAGGAGAGGCAGAGGGAAGAGGAGGAGACAGTGTGAGACGGAGGCAGAGGTTGCAGTTCCGTGGCCACAAGCCACGGAATGCCTGGAATCGCCAGAAGCTGGAGGAGGTGAGAGAGGAGCGTCCCCCAGAGGGAGTGCAGCCCTGCTGACACCTTGATTCCGGACTCGTGGCCTCCAGGACTGAGAGGGCCCTAAACCTGCTGTGTTAAGCCCCCCCCCCAGTTGGTGGACATTTGTTCTAGCAGCCACAGGACACCATGATGAGGGCAAGTGGTGACAGTGAGATGACAGGCTGTGACGAGGCTGGCCACACAGGGCCTGGAGCCCCTGGAGGATGCCACGCTTCATCCTGAGTGTGAAGGGAAGCTGTGGGAGGATCTCAAGAGCAGAGCATGACAGGATCTGATGTGCATTCTAAGAAGTCCCCGGCAGCCAGGGTCTAGAAGACTTGGAGGAAGAAGGGGAACTAGGTATTTGACAACTTCAGTGACCCAGGGAACAGAGCCCCCCCACCCGACCCCGGCCTCAGGAACCCTGTCCAGGGGCCGCCCAGCACAATCGAGCACCTGGGTTCATCGTTACCAGTGCACAGGCCACGAGCAGAGGGGGCTGGGAGACGGCCCCCTCTGGGTCCCTCCGACCAGCCAAACACACCAGGTGTGAGCTTAGTCAGAAGCAAGAGGCCGTGTGCCCTCCAGGGTGGAGACACAGTCGTGTGTAAATATTTAGGAAACTGGGCGTGGTATGTTCATTTAAAAAGGTCACTCCCCTTTCAGTGACAGAGCCTTTGGATGACAAAGTTGAAATACCCAGGTGTTTTTACACAATTTACAGGCAGGTCCGTGACCTCTGCTGGGCTGAGGCAGAGGAGAAGGGTGAGGGAGGGACATCCAGCAAACTGTCATCAGCAGCCTCAGGAACTCACAAGGCACAGGTACCAGCAGGAGCTCTGGAGCCATGAAGACAATCTGTTAAGACATAAGACCCCAGCAGGCAGATACTCTTGTTGATTAGTTGGTATTTGGCCTTTGCAGCTGGGTGAGGAGGCAAATCTACCACAATGAAAACTCATTTGGATACGAGTCCTACGTCTTCCTCCTCCGTACCTTTGCTCACACTACATCACCTCGGCTCTGTTCTTTGCTTGTTCAATTCCTGGCTCCAGGTGAGCAGAATCCCAAGGTGGGTGCAGTATTCGGTGGACCATGGGCTGTGAGTGAAGGACATCTTTCTCTTGGACCAAGAGGCAGAACCAAGAAGTAAAATCAAAACCCACCAAGGCAGGAAAAGCAAATGGGGCAACTGTCTAAGGGGTTGGGAGGAGCAGGGGAGCTTTGGAAAGACTAACAGGACAGAAACCAAGTTCCAGGCAGGGCAGGAAAATGCCAGGCTGAGTGTGGAGACCTCACCTGAGCCTCAGGTGCATGGCTCCTGCACACTCTATAGTGGGGGTGGGGTGGGGTGGGGGGGCCTTTTAAGGGCCCAAACGAGGTCCAATACCACCCAGATTGCTCTCAGCTGTCCTCCAAGCCTAGCACAGCCAAGGCCACTGCCTCCATGATGCCTTCTCAGACTGCTTCTTTCTTCTCTCTCCTTGTACTCTTTTAGTGCTCAGAAAGCAGAAGCAGAGAGACATGCCACTGAATACCTTCTATATGTCAGGCTCTGTGCCATGGTCTTTTCATGTTTTCTAGCACTTAATTCTCATAGGAAAAACAGGAACTAATGAGATCCTCCTTTTGAAGATGAGGAAACTGAGGATCAAAGATGTGAGAAACTTGCCCAGGCTCACACAAGCCTGTCCTATGTCCCACTGCTTCTCCCAGTCTTAGAAGTCATCATTCATTCCCCACGTATCCTTTGAACGATGCTCAGTAGCAGACCCTGCTCTAAGCACTGTGGGTATCACAGTAAAAAGGACAGAAGCAAACTCTGTCTTCCCAGTGGAGGTTTCCAGGATGCTGCAAACAGTCTGATTCTTGAACACAAGTCTGTTCAATTTGAAAATCATCAGACCACCCTTATGATCTGTGCATTTACTGTTTATACGTTGTACTTAAGTAAAACCATTTCTTTGCTGAATCCCTGCCTTCAAGGAAGTTACATTCTGATGGTGGTGGTGGAAATGGGTGAAGAATAAACAAGATAATTGTCTCCAAAGAGGTCCGCATCCTAATTGGCTGTGACCTTACTTGGCAAAGGGACTTCTCAGATGCAATTAAGATGGGGAAATTACCTTGGACTAACTGGGGGGTATATCACAAGGCTCTTTATGGGAGGGTGGCAGAGGGACATTTTGGTGCAAAGAGGATGTAGAAGATTTAACAACAGAAGCAAGAAGTTGGAATAATTTGAGGAAGGGGCCACAAGCCCAGGAATGTAGGTGGCCTTTAGGGGGCCAGCTCTTTGAACTCTTCTCAGCCTAGTGTTCACAGCACACAAAGTTTTGTTTTTAAATGGAGGTGTAATTTACTTATGGTGAAATGAGATCTTCATGTACGATCAGATGAGTTTCCATCACCCGAGGAAATTCTCTTCTCTTTCCAGTTGTGGCTCAGTTCTTCAGGAGGACTCGCTGCGGGGAGCAGGGTCAATGGACAGCCCAGGGGCTGCCCCTCTGACCCACTGCTGCATTTATGCTGGGGCCGTGCTTTCCCAGTCAGCTCCCCACCAGAGATGGAGCAGTGCTAGCCAGGACCTATTCCTGCAGGAAGTGCAACTCCAACAAGCAGTTTCAGCTTGGGGTCTCTGAGTTGGCCTGGCTGAAAATTACTTAGAGCTCCCCTGTGGTAGGAGGCTCTCGCTGCCTGTTCCTGCCCCCTCGCCCATACCCTTCTCAGGCACTTCCCAAATCTCAAAGGCCCTAAATTGATAAATCAGTCCTTGGATCTCCCACTCGCAGCCCAGAAACAACCACGGGCCTGATTTCTTCCACCACTGGTTAGCTTAGTTTGTTCTGGAACTTCATATAAATAGAATCACATGTTACATGAGCTTTTGTATCTGGCATCTTTCATGCAGCACAATGGTATTTTGAAATTCATCCATATTTTTGCATGTGTCAGTACTTTGTTCGATTTTATTACATTGTAAGGATGTATTACAATTTGTTCATTTTCCTGGTGTTGGCAATTTGGCACATTTTTGTGCCATCTTGATGAAAGCTGCCATGAAGTTCTGGTACAGGTATCTTTGTGGACATATTTTCATTTCTCTTGAGAAAATACCTAGGAATGATTATATATTTGATTTTATGAGAAACTGCCATATGGTATTCCAAAGTGGTTGTATCATTTTACAACCCTTCCAGCTATCCACATCTTTGCCAATATTTGATGCTATTCATCTTTTTAATTTCAGCCTGTCTAGTGGGTACATAGCGGTATCTCAATATGGATTTTCTTTGTATTTCTCTGATGACTAATAACATTCAGTATCTTTTCATAAGTTTGTTGGCTACTTATATATCTTCTTCTGTGAAGCATATGTTCAAGTCTTCTTGTCCGCCCCCATTTTTTTTTTTTTTTTTTGGTTTGGTTGCTTGTCTTTTTATTGAGTTATAGGAGTTCTTTATGCATTCTCAATACAATTCCTGTGTCAGATAAATGCATTGCAAGATTGTGACTTGCTTATAATTTTCTTAGCAACATCTTTTGATGAACAAATTTTTTCATTATGAAGAAATCTGATACATCATTATTTTCTTTTATGGTTATTATTTTCTATGTCCTAAAAAATCTTTGCCCCAAGGTCATGAATATATTTTACTATGTTTTCTTCTATGAATATTAATGATTTTGGCTTTTATATTTAGGTCTATGACCCACCTTGACTAATTTTTGTGTTTGGTGTGAGGTAGAAGCCAAGATTCATGTTTTCCATAAGGTTATCCAGTGGTTCCAGCATCATCTGTGGGAAAGAGTTTTCTTTTCCTATTGGATTGCTAGGGTGCTTTTTCAAAAAATCAATTGATCATATAAAGGTGGATCTATTTCTGGCCTCCATTCTCCATTGTTTTCTCTATCCTTGTGTCAACTCTACACAGTCTTAATTATTGTACCTTATGGTAAATTTGAAATCAGAGAATGGTAATTCATTCAACCTTGCTAGTTATATTCAAGACTTTTGACTATTCCAATTCCTTTGCATTTGCATATAAATTATAGAAGCAGCTCGTCGATTTCTATGGAAAGGCTTCTTGGGATTTTGGTTGGTTTCATTGAAATTGTCAGTTAATGTGGGGGAGAATTGACATTTTAGCACTATTCTAATCTGTGAAAGTGATCTAGCTCTCCATTTATTTAGGTCTTCTTTAATTTCTCTCAGCATTCTTGGAGTAAGTTCCACTAGGTCATGATTCTTTTCATATATTGCTGTGTTTGATTTGTTCTTATTTTCTCAAGGATTTTTTCATTTATGTTCAGGAAAGATAATGGTCTATAATTTCCTTTTCTCATAATGTCCTTATCTGGTTTTGGTATCAGAGTTATGCTTGTCATATTAAATGAGTTGGAAATGGTCTCTTCCCCTCCTCTATTTTCTGGAAGTGTTTATGTGGGGTTGATTTCTCTCTTCAGCTGATATTTGATAGGCTTCATCACTAAAGCCATTTTTTGTAGGGAGGTTTTTTTAATAACAAACGTCATTTCTTTAATAGATATAGAGCTATTTGCATTTTCTATTTCTTCTTGAGTCAATTTTGGTATTTGTGTCTTTTAAGGAATTTGGTCTTTCATTTAAGTTGTTGAATTTATTGGCATAATGTTGTCTATAATGTTCTCTTGCTATCCTTTTAAGGTTTGTAAGACTTCTAGTGATGTTCCTTTTTCATTCCTGGTATTGGTAATTTGTGTTTTCTCTCTTTTTATTGATAAGTCTAGCTAGGAATTTATTCATTTTATGGGTCTTCTCAAAGAACTAATTTTTGATCTTCTGACTATTCTTTATTTTTTGTTTCATTTTCTGTATCATTCATTTTCACTCTTACTTTAATAATTTCCTTCTTTTTACTTATTTTAATTTTTTCTTTTTCTGGTTTGTTAAGGTGGCAGCTTAGCTCATTGAATTTGGACCTTTCATCTTTTTTAATGAAAGCATTTAAAAGTATACCCTCTTCCCAAGATTTTTGTGTTTTCATTATCATTCAGTTAAAAGTACTTTCTAATTTCCTTTATGATTTCTGCTTTCACCTATGGATTTGTTAAAAGTGTGTTGCTTAATTTCCAAGCAATTGATATTTATCTGGATATATTTTTGTTACTGATTTCTAATTTAATTCTATTATGGTAAGAGAACATTCTCTAATGATTTAAATTCTTTGTTATATATTGAGGCTTATTTTGTGGCCCAGAATATGAGCTATCTTGGTGAATGATCCACGTGCCCCTAAAACAAATGTGCATTCTGCATATTTTGCATGGTGTGTCTTATAAATGTTACTTAGTCAAGTTGGTTGATAGTGTTGTTCAAATCTTGTACACTGATTTTTTTTTTAGATTTATTAATTAATTTATTTATCCCCCCCCCCATTGTTTTGTGCTCGCTGTCTGCTCTCTGTGTGTTCTTCTATGTCTGCTTGTCTCCTCTTAAGGTGGCACCGGGAACCAATCCTGGGACCTTCTGGAGTGAGAGAGAGGTGCTCAATCTCTTGCACCACCTCAGCTCCCTGGTCTGCTGTGTCTCTTATTGTCTCTTCTCTGTGTCTCTTTTTGTGGCATCATATTGCTGCTCCAGCTCTCCATGTGGGTCAGCACTCCTGCGCAGGCCAGCACTCCACGTGGGCCAGCTCTCCGCTCAGGCCAGCTTACCACATGCGCCAGCTTGCCTTTCACCAGGAGGTCCCAGGAATTGAACCCTGGACCTCCTATATGGTAGCTGGGAGCCCAATCGCTTGAGCCACATCTGTTTCCCTTTTCTGCTTTTTATTGCTTTTATTAATCTCTGGGGAGGGTTTAAATTTCCAGCTACAATTGTGGACTTGTCTATCTCTCCCTTTGGTTCTATCAGGTTTTGTTTTGTGTATTTTGAAGCTGTCATTATTTGTATACACATTTATGATTGTCGTGGCTTCCGGATGAACTAACCCTTTCATCATTCAGAAATACCCTCTTTATCTTTGATAATACCCCTTGCCTTGAAGTCTACTTTGTTTAATATTGCTATAGTCATACCAGCTTTCCTATGCTTACTGTTTGTATTCTATGTCTTTTTTCCATCATCTTACTTATATCTTAACCTATCTAGCTGTATACTTAAAGTGCATCTCTCATAAAGAATACATAATTGGGTCTCATTTTTTAATCCAGGTTGAAAATCTTTGCCTATTTATTGGGGGTATTTAGAACATTTACATTTAATATAATCATTTGTATAGTTAGTTATATTCTACCATCTTGCTAGTTGCTTTCCATTTATCAGATTTATGTATGAACTTTACAACAATATACTTCTATTTACTCCTCACCTTGTCCTGTATACTTTTATAATACCATTTATTTATTTATTTATTTATTTATTTATTTATTTATTTATTTATTTATTTTTATTTACCGGGAGGTACCGGGAACCGAACCCCAGTCTCTCCATATGGTAGACGGATGCCGAACCTCTTGAGCCACATCCGTTTCCCATATAATACATTTTATTTATACATGTTACTACCCTATAGTACACTGTTACTATTTTTGCTTAAAGTGTTCATTATCTGTGTTCTTATTTGGATAATTTCTACTGACCTGTCTTTGAGTTCATGATATTTTCTTCTGCAGTGTCATATTTGTTCTTAAGACCATCCAATGAATTTTTGAATTTTTCATTTTAGATATTGTATTTTTCAGTTCCACTCACTTATTTTTAGTCTCCATTTCTCTGCTTTGATTCCCCATATATTTATTCCCTATGTCCATTTTTTTCCTTTAAATTCTTGAGCATATTTATAATAGTTGTTCTAAAGTCCTTGCCTGCTAATTCCAATATCTGTCTCATCTCTGGGTCTGTTAATTTTTTTCCCTCTCCTGATTGTAGGTCACATTTTTTCTGCTTCTTTGCATGTCTAATAATTTTTTTATTGTATGCTGGACATTGTGAAAGTAATATTGTTTTAGTCTGGATTTTGTTGTCTTCCCTTAAAGAGTATAGAGTTTTTCCCTCCTGACAGGCAGGCAGTTTGTTGGTGGAGCAGTTTGAACCTACTGAAGATAATTTTTGTATTTTGTTAAAATGGGTCTAGAAAAACCCTTTTTCTAGCGCTATAGTAGCAAGGCTTCTGCTTCCTCTTGGGTTCTACTTCTAGGAACCTCAGTTTATAAATTGTTCCCAACATAAAGCCAGAGTGAACGTAGAACTTATCTCATGTATTTGCCTTCACTCAAGGAAAACAGCCCCGTACTTTCTGTTATCCAATCCTGAAAAATGTTGCTTTATATATTATGTCATTTTATAGTTGTTTGCAGTTGGAGGGTGATTTTGATACTCATTATTCCATCATGGTTAGAAACAGAATTACTCTACTCCACAGTTTTTTGTTTTTTTTAACTTTATTTTGAAATAATTTTTGACTTAAAGAAAAGTTTCAAAAACTAGTTCAGAGAGTGCCTGTATACCACTCACACAGCTTCCTCTAATGTTAGCATCTTATATAACCATAGCTCAACTTTCAAAACTAAGACATTGACTTTGGTATAATATTATCATCTAAACCACAGACTTTGTTCAGATTCCACCAGTTTTTTCACTAACATACTTTTTCTGTCCCAGGGTCCAGTCCAGGGTACCATGTTGCATGTAATTGCCATTTCTCCCTTCATTTCCTCAATCTGTGACAGTTAAACTTCAATCTGTATTAAGGTTTTTCGTGGCCTTAACATTTTTGGAGAGTACTGGTCAGTTATTTTGTAGAATGTTCCTCAGTTTGGGTTTATCTGATGTTTTTTTCTCAGGATCATGTTGAGGTTATCCATGCTTGGCACGAATAGCCCGGAAGCAGTATGCCATTCTCAGTGCATCGTATCAGGATGTAGATGTGCCTTATTACTGATCATGTCAGCCTAGGTAATTTAATTAAGTTGGGGCCTGCTGGTTTCTCCACTATAAGCACTATTTTTCCTATTGTAATGAATAACTATTTAGGGGGAGATACTTGAGACTACTCATATATCCTGTTTCTTCTTCAGCCGTCCCATATGAATTTTGACATCTTTCAGTGGATCTTTCCTGCAACAAGCACTGTCCTGTTCTATTGGTGACTTTCCGCTTTCTTAATTCTTTCTCTATTAGTTGGAATTCTTTGGTAGGGAAGAACTGTCCCTTCTTCCCATTTATTTATTTACTCCACATGTTTTTTTTTTTTTTTTTTTTTTAAAGATTTTATTTATTTATTCATTTATCCCCCCCTTGCTGCTTGTGCTCGCTGGGTCAGCCAACCACACCGTGCGGGCGGGCTTGCCTTCACCAGGAGGCCCCGGGAACCGAACCCGGGGCCTCCCATATGGTAAACGGGAGCCCTGCTGATTGAGCCACAGCTGCTTCCCTCCACATGATTTTAATTTACCATATGCCTTTCTTCCCATGCAACAGAGGAGATTTTTGTATTGAGAAAACTGTGTGTGTGATACAGACTGGCCCATGAATGCCAGCCAGTGACAAACTTCAGAATTCCTACAGCGTACCTCCTCTCTCAGAATAAAAGCTAACACCGTGGTAAGCAACTGAACAGTATAATTATAACCTCCAGGGAAATAAAAAATATCGCACAAGAAGGGAATGTTATTAAAAAAAAAAAAAAAGGCACTGTGTTCACGAGTAATTTTTTTTTTCAGTCTGAGAGAATGTTTTCTTGTTTAAAAAAAATGTACGGAGAAGGGAATAGAAAGATTATTCCAGGAAGAGACAATGGCAAATGTGGTGGCTTAGAGGAAAATGTGAAGTCCAATCCTTAGTTTCCATCTGAGTTGCTTTCTGGGCTGGCCTCTCTTCAGGTCTCTTGTGTTGGTCCTTGCAAAATGCCCCTAATTATTTTCCTCCCTGAATTCACACCCCTACATCACTCCATCAAGAAGTGGAGTCTATTTCCCCACCCCCAGAATATGAGCTGGTCTTGAGACTCACTAGGGCCAGTAAGACATGGTTCGCAGTGATGATGTCAGTTCTGAGCCTAAACTTCCAGAAGCCTTCCAAGCTTCTGCTTTCACTCGGGACCTGCACTGCTGTGTGAACAAGCTGGGGCCAGGCTGCTGGAGGGCGAGAGACGCGGGGTCCACTCCCCACTATCCCCCCAGCCCATAACCAACTGCCTAATGTGGGAGGGAAGCCATTCTGGACCAGCCAGGCCCCAGCCAACCCACCAGCTGACTGCAGACCCAGATCACCCAAGCCTGGTCAGTTCACGCTGCCCCGTGGCCTAGGAACAGAAGCAAATGCTCGTCATCTTAAACCGCTGAGTTTCAAGGTGTTTGTTATGCAGTGTATTAGTTAGCCAAAGGGGTGCTGATGCAAAAGACCAGAAATCGGTTGGCTTTTATAAAGGGTATTTATTTGGGGTAGAAGCTTACGGTTAGCAGGCCATAAAGCTTAAGTTACTTCCCCCACCAAAGTCTGCTGCCACGTGTCGGGGCAAGATGGCTGCCGATGGCTGCGAGGGTTCAGGCTTCCTGGCTTCCTCTCTTCCCGGGCTCCATTTCTCTCCAGGCTCAGCTGCTCTGCTCTCTCTACAAGGCCAGCTGTAGGCTATTAGGCCCTGTCTCTCTCCCTGGGGCTTCTGCCATGTCTAAGGAGCCGTCTCTATTCCTCTGTGTTCTTCTCCTGTGTGTTCACTTCCTGGGCTCCAGCTCAAAATTCCCGCATCCAAACTCCAGCTCTCTTCTCTGTCACGTAGTTTTCTCTGTGAGCCCCCCACCCACCAAGGGGGCGGAGACTCAACATCCTACTGACGTGGCCCGATCAAAGCCCTAATCATAATTTAATCACGCCCAGGTGCAGACCAGTTCACAAACATAATCCAATACCTATTTTTGGAATTCATAAACAATGCCAAACTGCGACGTGCAGAGTAGCTAACTGACACAGAGCTTAACTGCTCCCACTTTAAGACAAGACCTGTCGTGCCTCCTGCCGATCCCTCGGGCTCTGAGAGATGTGTTGTGCAAAACGCTCACCTCGTCCAGCGTGCCAGAGCATGGATGAGCCCGAGACGGATCAAGGGACCTGCCAGAAGGCAAGTAGCAAGTGATATGAAAATGAGACATTCTGCTTTCCTTGGGACAACTTCCATTTCACCAGACCTCAGCTTTCTTATCTTCAGACCAAGTAGCTCCAGCCCACGAAGACTCCCTTGGGGTTCACTGAACCAAGGGTGAACGTGGCAATCCAGAACTCCAGACCGTCTGGGGCAGGTGTCATAAACCAGAGCTATTCTGGCTTAACATGGACAGGGGGTCACTCTCCACAACCCGCCCGCCCCCACCTTTCTCCTGGAGTAAACAGTACTGGTCCTGCTGCTTTAGGAGGCGTCTCCAATGCTTTGCAGAGACAGTCCATGGAACACATTTCTCTGTAAGATTTGCTAAAAGAATGAATACTTTTTAAAAAGATGATAGTTTATGGGATCCAGGAAGATTTCTTTCTGGAATGATCCAAGAGCCTACGTAACACTGGAGACGGCATCAATGAAAACAATAGCTGCCTTGAATCGAGGGGCTACCGGGCACCAGGCTGAGCGGAGCGTGCTTCCTGTGCATCTCATCTCACGCTCGCAGCTACCTTACAATATCACAGCTGTTTCTATCCCTGCGTCACAGGTGAGAAAGCTCAGAGAAACACAGAAAATTGTCCAGGATCACACTGATGTCCTTCTCAAAGAGGCGGTCCCCAAGCACCCCAGCCAGAACAGCCAGCTCCTGGCACTGTCCTCTTAGCACAGACCCCACCTGACGCTTCACCCAGGTGTCGGGCTGTCGGGCACCCCCCCCCCCAGGAGACAGACCCCATCTGCACCCAGGGCCTGGGGCGTGGCCACTGCTGAACAGAGGCCTCTGGGAAGAGAGAATCACCTGGGAGGTGCCGGAGCACAGACTTGAACCAGGGTCCTGGCTTTAGAGCCCCCTGGAAGCCATGGCGCTCTCCACCCCCGTGGAGGCTGGCCTCGGCTGTCCGGTCAGGCCCCGTGCGTGAGGGAGGACGGGCCTTAGCCCCGGGGGAGGGCATTTGAAAACCAAGCCTGCCAGAGCCAGCCGAGCTGCTTCCAGCCGGGCTGCCTTAGGAACCTCTTCCCAGGGAGGTGGTACAAAGCCACTGAGCCGGGCCTGGGGGCCCAGCGCCTGTCCCCACACCTCCAGGACAACCGCCCAGAGGCTGAGCCCCGAGGCCTGTAGTGGGCTATTCATCTCAGCCTGCCCTGGGGTGCAGCGGGCTGCAGTCCGCGCCTGCAGGTGCTTTTGTTTTCCTTTCAGGGACTCCCATTGATTAGTTCCATCTGTTGAATCGTTTAGCGTTTGGTTCCAAAGTCAGATCTATGAATCAAGGAGGATTATTTTTCTGTTGCTGCTATAACAAATTTCCACAAATGTAGCGGCTTAAACTAACCCAGATGCATTGTCTTATGGTTCTGGAGGCTGGTGTCGGCAGGTCTGCATTCATTCCGGAGGCCCTAGGGGGGAATTCCTTTCCTTGCCCATTCCAGCTCCTAGAGCCTGCCTGCCTTCCCGTCCATGGCTCCTTCCTTGCCTCCCTCCAACTCTGCCTGTCTCATCCCATCTCCTTACGGAGCCTGGCCCTCCTGCCTTCTTCTAATGAGGGCCTCTGTGATGACACTGGGCCCACATGGGCAAGTCAGGACGGTCGCCCACCCGGAGACCTTCCCTCAATCACATCTGCAAAGTCTCTTTCGCAAGGAAGGTCTCAGGGTCCCAGTTTCTGGGGATGGAGACATGGACATCTTCGGGGGCCACTACTCAGCCGACCACACAAGGCCTAGTCCTGTCCCTCCCACTCTCCCTCCCTCCCTCCCACTAGAGGTAGCTGCTTTTTCTCCCGTGTACACAGCGGCAGTCACTCGCTGACAAGTTCTTAGAGTCGTGTCCCACCACCAGCTCAAGATGAGGATGGAGTTGCTCTTGGCGGGGCCGGGGGAGCCCTTGATCTGATTCTCTTTGCAAAATAAACCAAGTGTTTATTGATCCTCATTGATCCTGGGCTGGGAGTCGAAAGCCCCGTAGAACGCTCCCGTGGCAGCTGGGGTTCAGCTGGGAGCCATCGCCACCTGAAGGGCCAAGCCATTATTTGATAGTTGGTGGCTACTCTGATGGGGTAGGTATGGAGCACCGTGGGAAGAGGCCACCAGGAACCTGCATTACCTGGGATTACAGCTGAGGTGGCAGGAGCCCCTACCTCTCTTCTGGGCTCTTCACCCCAGCCACGGACACAGGGCCCTGGGTGGCCAGTGGCCCCAGCTGCGACCAGGGCTTTTTGAAACCTCATCCAGACAGAGCGGCCTCGGCCTGCTGGCCGGGGGGCTGCCGGCCCACAGGGGCGCCGTTCCCAGAGACAACAAGGAGCCGGTGGCCCTTTCTTCGACTGCCAAATAAAAGCTGACCTCGGTGCTACAAAAACCATGAGCGTGAATCGCTTCTGCAACGACTGCGTTTTCTTTGAGAGGAGCTGTCACCGGCGTTGGGCAGTGAGAAAACATTTTGTCATGCTCGTCACCCGCCTTTCTGCGGTCCTCGGCCGGCCCAGGGCGCTCCCCCTGCCAAGGGCGGGGCTGTCCAGCCCCGCGCTCATCCATCAAGCTCATAATGAGGAGGCAAATTGCTGTCGTGGAGAGAAGCTCTGAAGCCAGTGACCTCAGCTGGTGGCCGGGAGCGTGTCAAAGGCCTGTCTCCAGGGGACCGGCTCCCCCAGGAGCTTTTCTGTTGGGGTGGAATGTGGAAGGCTTGATTGATAACTAAAGGACTGGCGGCAACCACCAGCCAGCTCCCCCAAGCCGGGTTTGACCAGCAGCTCCCCGGTTCCCGGGAGGCCAGGCTGCCCCTGCTGTCCCTGCAGTTCCCCTGTGACCCCACGGCCCCGAATCCTTGTCACCTTCAGCTCTGGCCTCGAGAGCACCCACTGGCTGGGCTGCACTCTGGGACCCCCTGGCTGCACGCACCTGCAGGGCACCTTCCTTTCCTCTGGCACCAGAGCCCAGGCGGAAGGAAGCCAGAGGCTGAGGAAGCCCCCTCTTCCCTTCCCCAAGTCCCGGAAGCTCCGTGGCCACCCGGCAGCAGCCAAGCCCTTCCCTGGCTTGGGTCTGACAAACAGTTACAATGGGGTAGAGGGAGACACTTGGAACCCACCACACCCGTGGCCTCGCTTCATCCTTGGGACCTCCCCCTGAGCTAGGTCTTACCGCCTCCCCATTTCACAGGTAAGAAGCAGAGCAGGTGAGCGAGCTGCTTCCAGGACCAGAAAGTGACAGGGTCAGACCCGCCTGAATTCTGAGTTTCAAGGTACCACAAAGTACCACGAACTAGGGGTTTGAAAGAACAGGTCTATCCTTTCACGGTTGTGGAGGCCACGCTCAGACTGAGGGCTCCAGGGAGGGTCCTTCCCGGCCCCTCCCAGCTTCCGGTGTTTTCCCTAACCCGGGCCAGCCTCTCTCCAGCACCTCTGCAGAGACCCTGTCTCCAGATCAGGGCATGTCGCGTGTTCCGGGACCTAGAGCTCGAACATGGGGACATGATTCGAACCCTAACAGCGCCCAAACCTGACTCCAAATCCCAGCGCACGCGCTCGCGCTCTCAGAGAGTTTGTTGATTGGCTCTAAAACGGCGCCCTCGTAAGGAGCCACCGCGCATGTCAACAGAGGCCATGCAGGCCTGGGCCCTGGGCGTCCTGCCGGCCCCCTCGCGGCCCCGGGAGGCACCATGACATGCTCCTCACGGACTCCCTGTCCTGCTCTTCTGCACAGCTTGAGCCCCCACAGGGGACCCCGGCGGTGGTTTTATCTTGTCTCTTTCAAACCTTGCTGCAAGTAAGTCCCGCTGGATGTGCTGCTTTGTGCCTTCTGGTCCGCGCCATCCGACGAGGCCCGTCCACCTGCCGCGCTGAGCCCGAGCACACCCCTTTTCACGGCTGCGTAATATTCCTCGGCAGGAATGCTGCAAAGCCCATCGTCTTTCCTGCCTTTTCCAGAAGTCGGGGCATAAGACCAATGTGCCACTGGACAGCTCCTGGCCACTCAGGCCTCTGAGGCCCCCGGGGGGCCCCTGGGGTTTCCCTCAGCCCCACCCCGCGGCCCACCTTCAGTGAGGTCTGGTCTGGGGTGGGGGTGGGGGTGGGAAGGAGTCTAGGATCCATTTGGAAAAGCCCTGCAGCCTCTGCTCATCCTGGAAATGTTTGGTCCTCGAAGGAGCAGCCTCCTTGCTTCCCGCAGCGCGGGCCGGACCCTCGCAGGCTGGGTCACAGGTCACGCCCGTCAGCGACGTCCAGAAGTACAGCCCCTGCCCCGATGGAGGGCAGAGCTTGTTCACTGACATTTTAAAAACTCACAGCCACGTTCCCAGCCCTCAGATGTGACTGGGTTGCCCAAGCAGGGAAGGAGCCAGAATTGACGAGCCTGTGGTTTTCGGCGTGGCCTGGCTGCCTCTGTCTCTCCCAGGCACGTAGCCAGCAGCCTCAGGTCTGCTTTTCAAATCCCACCCAGGATGTCCCCGTGGCCAGGCTTCTCCACTGGGCACATTGGTCCGAGCTGCGCTGCTTCCAGCGCTGCCCATTCCGGAGCTCTGACGTCAGATTGAAGAAATGAGCGGGTGGGGGTGTCAGGAACCCCTGTAGGTCAACCCTGAACCCCCTTTACATGTATAACGGGACTTGACCAAGGAAAACTCCATTTCCCAGACTGCTGTGACCTCCTCCAACTGCACAGTTGTGGGAGAAGAGGGTGGAGGGGCGTGGGGCCGCCGGCCGCCGGGCTGTGCCGGGGACGAAAGGAGGATGGTGGGGGCTTCTGCCACCCCTAGGAACGGACAGGGCCTTTGGGGGGGCAGCAGTGGGGAGAGGGTGAGGACCCCCTGGGTGCTCACCAGCCCCTTCCTCACCTCCAGATCAGACTCAGCTCGCCATGTGACTGCAAGCTTGGCCTCCCTCTCTCCGTGCCTCAGTTTCCCCACCTGGTAAAATGGGCAGATCTCACCAGCCCTTTCCAGTTTCACAATTTTAGGGGAGAAATTCCAGAAAGACTGTATCAGGAGGCTTCTGGAGCTTAAATCTGTCCTCCTTCCTGTACTTAAAACCCTTCAATAGCTTCCCTCTGGGTAAAGTCCAAACTCCATGGCTCCTGCCTTCTGGGTGTGTCATTGTTTAACTGTCAGCTTTTTTTGTTCCCCTAGTGGGATGCAAAATAATGATGCGTCACGATCGATGGCACCTTATATTCCATGAAATATGATCATGCAAATAGCTCTGACCTTGCTCCATAAGCTCATTTAAACTTAGCAACAACAGCCCAAGGAGGAGGTTACTCTTATCCCATTTCTCAGGGGAGATTCTGAGAAGTCAGCACTGCCCCAGGTCACACAGCAGGGGAGTGGGGTCGAGGTGGCAGTGGGGAGGCCTCCCGGGGGAGGTGGCTCTGGATGAGTGGTCCAGCTTCTTGCTAGTTGGAGGGGCAGCAGGGAGGGCATTTGGGCCCGAGGCAAGATTTGAGCAAAGATCCGGAGGTGGGGCCATGGGAGACATTTGGGGTGTGGGGAGGCTCCGAGGGGGCTGAAGCCTAAAGGAATGGCTGGGGTCTTCGCCAAGACAGTGTTTTGCCCAAATCGTGGAGGGCCTTGACTGCCAGTGCAAGAGAGAGGTCCTCCAGGAGGCCGTGGGGAGCCACCGAAGGCACTAGAGCAGGAGCATGGCAAGACTGGACCAATCTCTTAGTGGCCCCCATGCACTGCTGGCATGCAAAGCCCTTCCTGGTGGCTCCTGCATCCTGGCCAGCCCCTCCCCGCCTGCCCCAGTCCCTCCCCCCCGCCCCTGCCCCAGCCACTCTGGCGTTTTCTGTTCCTCAAGTCAAGGTGCTCACCCCTCCTCATTCTCTCCCCTAGTTCCCAAGAGCTCTGCCCTGCCCCCTCCCTCCCTCTCTGCACTCACCTCTGGGGGGCCCTCCCCCTCCACCAGGCAAAGAAGGCCCCGCCCCTTAGTTCCCCCACTGCTGGGTCTTCTGGTCTTCACATGCTGACCACGATCTGGTCTCCACGTGCCCTTGTCGCCCCTCCCCACTGTGCCAGCACCTGTCCGCCCTGGTCGGTGTGTCCGTCTCGCCCAGCCCAGGGCATGGCACCTGGGGCTGTAGCATGGCTCAGTCACTCCTTCCACCAAAAATGACACGTCGGTGTCTGTGATGTAAAAGATCACAGCCCCCCGCTTCTCCGACCCCGAGAGAGGCCCACCCTCAGGCGTGCACCCTCAAGCCCGCCCCCCACCTTCCTGTCAGCCCCCCACTTCTGCTTCCCTGGGCCTGCACCCCCTAACGAAGGAGCACCCGTGAGCCTTTGCTTTCTGGGGTGCGCAGTCAGGCAGACACAACCCATTCCAGAGTGAGGCCCGGAACCCCGGGGGGGCCTGGGACTCTGCCTGCCCCTCCAGCGCACAGGTGGTCTCACGTCCTCTAAGCTTTGGGGGCTCCTGATTTAGGGCCTAAGCCGGCCCCACGGCCACCTGGGCTGCCCGCGAGCGGGTCCCAGAGAGGAGCTGTAGGGCACAGCAGGGCCAGCCTCCGGGCCAGGTTCCCCCTCCACGGCCCCTCGCTGTTCCCCGAGACCCTCCAGCTGAGGCTGACCACCGTGCCCTTCCTCGGGCACCACCTCTGCAGGACGCCTCGCTGGCATGACCTGGTGCCTCGCCCTCGGGGAGGGGCACAGACCTTCCCCCAGCCCTTTTCTTGCCTCCACCTGCACATGCCCTGACAGCCCATGAGGGGCTTTAGGGCTCAGACGACCAGGTTGGGTCCCTGCAGGTTGGGGTCTTCGAGTATGGCACAGGGACCAGGAAAGGACAGGCACAGGTAAGCGGCTTCCAGGTGCTTTCGTTCCACTCCCCTTTGCAGGGGAGGGAGCAGAGGTCCGGCTAGGACATTCCATGAGCCTCTCTCTGCTCAGCCTTCACGATGACCTCATGCTGTCTGGTCCCTCCTTTTAAGTTCCACTTTCCAGATGGTGGCACTGAGGCTCGGCAAGGCCCTGCAGCATACCCATGGCCGCAGAGCCGGGGAGGGGCAGGCGGGACGGGCACCCAGTCCAACCCACCCCTGCCGGTTTCCTTCTCCTGGGCCCAGCCGCCCCAGTGCTTGATGTGTGGCCTGGAGCGAGTCCTGTGCCTCCCTGAGCCTTGGGCTGGTCTTAGTGTCGGCGTGGGATTTCAGCTGGGCAGGGGGCAGGACCCTGCACACATGGCTGCAGGTGACGCCATCGCCGCCATCACCACCGTCACCAGCACCCAGGGAATTTGTCCTGGGCCCAAAGTGGAACCAGCCTCTAAAAGGGGGTCCCCAGGGGTCGGCCTTGAGCTGCTATCCCCTGAAGGGAGGGGACCCAGGCCTCGTCGGGGGCTGTGGCGCCCCTTTGCTGCAGTGGGAACTTGTGCCTGCCCCGCCCACCTCCAGGTACCACATGAAAAGGACCGGGGTGGGCGAGTGCCTGCCTTTGTCATCCGATGCCATTAAGGCCGGAATTTCTCATGGGAAAAGTGACGCTTTGGCTGCCTAAAAGGCGGGGGGCTCAGTGCAGCCTGGTGGCTCCAGGGGCGACCGACCTGGGGCCGTTTGAAGTCCACCCGTTATCTGCCGCGGGGGCGTTTGACCGCGGTGGGGGCATAAACAGGGCGATTGAAGTGGGCAGTTGTGTCTTTCCGGACGACAGCAATCCCCTTGCTAATTGCCACATCAAATGATCGGGAAGCCCCCGTGGCAGCCCTCAAATTACCGCGAACACACACTGCAGCCCCCTCCCCAGGCCTGCTCCCCCGACTTCCCCGGGATTGGGTTACTGGGGGCGGCCGGGGGCGCAGGAAGGTCTCCAGGGATTTGTTCTGCTTCGCTGCCAGCCTGCTATGCCAGCCCCCGGCCCAGGCCGCAGCCCCCCATTGTCTCCCGAGGCTGCAGAGAGGAGGTCTGCCGCCGTGGTCACGGCCCAGTGATGGGGTGCCAGCTCGGGGCCCAAGCCTCCCACGGGCCGCAGAGGGGGCACCTTCAAAGAGGCCACTCTGAGCCACGGCATAGCGTGGCCCCTACGCTCACAGGAGCACGCGCCCTCAGAGCCCCCAGCCCTCTGCGCTCTGCACATCCCTGGCAGGCCACGGGGTGGAGGGTGGGGGAGAGCGGTGGCCAGTGCCCCCTGACCTCCTGCTGCACCCTGCTGGCACACGGGGCCAGGCCACTGTGGCAATACTGACCCCACTCCTTCCTGGGCATGCCCAGCACCAGGTCCTGGGCTGATGCGCAGGACAATCCTGTCGGGTGGGATGAGTGTCATCTTCCTGTTGCATAGATGGGAAAACCAAGGCCCCAAGACACGCTCCCCTGTGCTCTCTGGTTGCTCACAGGCTGGCAGGGGACACCCTTGCCAATCGATGGTGACAACTCACCAACATTCGGCCTACCAACAAGGGCCGACCTCAGGGTGTGGGGACCCTGCTTATGGGCACATACGGCTCCTGGTGGCCCAGCTGGGAACTGTCCCCTCCCAGGCTGGGCATCGAGTCTCCCATTTGAGCAGCCCTGGCTTCTCCCTGGCCAGCTTTGCCCACTTCGCCCACCGCCCAGTCCAGACACACAGTCTGGTGGGGAGGGCAGATGTAATTACAGAAACGAAGGAGGCAGGTGCCCTAGCAGGGCAGTGCTCAGCAAAGCAGGCTGAAAGCCAGGCGAGGGTGGGGGGAGGGCAGGAGCACGCCAGGCCGTGATACCAGCACGTGCAAAGGTCCTGTGGCAGCAGGGATGACCCATTCCTGGAGATGATGCCTAGAGAGGGCTGGGGAGAGAGCTGGGGAAGTCCAGTGGGAGGCAGGACACTGTGGTTCATCCTCCAAAGGATTTTGGCCTCTGAATGATGGGGCATCCTGATGGGGTTGCAGGATGGTAACATATCAGGACCGAGTTTCAAAGACGGTCTCCCTGCTGTCCTGTGAGCCCAGCTCTCAGGCCTCTCAGGAAGGCCCAGCGTGTGCAGGGGTGGCTGGGTTGTGAGGCGGGGCGGCCTGCAGGCCCGGGGAGGGGGAGAATCAGCAAGAAGGGGGTAATCCTTCCCACGATGCCGTGAGTGAGTGCCGCAAAGGCAATTTTCTTACCAGGGATAGAGCCCAGGCCTCTTGCACTGGCCAGCACTGCACGCGGCTGGTTCTGGCAGTGGTGGGGGTGGAGGCTCTGAGCCCAGGCCTCCTGCCCCAGGGAGAGTGTGGCTTCGAGACACGATGGTCGGGGCCTCAGGGCGGCCTGGACAGGATGCAGTGAGTCCTGAGCCCACCGGCCCCCTCTCTGACGCCAAACGGGAGCTTGAGACCTACGTGAGGCCTTGGACAGGCCACTGCCCCTCCCCGAGCCTCACTCCTTTTGTCTTTAAAATGAGGACTTGGCTGCCAGTGGCTCTTAAAAATGTTTATTTGGCAGCAGAGCCTGTTTCCCAAATGAAATGGATCAACCACAGAGAGAGCAGAGAAAAGTGGAGGTGGGGGGAAAAGGGGGACAGTGGTCCATCCCACCAGCCTCCCTTGCTGCCCCCTCACTGGCCCCCCAGTGTCCCCCAAACTTGCAGACTGCCGAAAGGTCAACTTCTCTCTCAGGCTCCGATGTCTGAACACACCATCAGCTGGGACAGAGGCCCCCGATTTGTGATGTCAGCAGCGCAGCTACTGCGGGGCGCTGACCACTGTTTTTCCACAGGAAAAAACCAACAGCCACGTTGTCTTCTCCAGGGGAGATGGGCCCCAGCTGCCCCTGTCCTTGTGTTCGTGTAAAACGAGGCCAGCAGGAGAGGGGCACAGACACTTTCCCGTTTCCCTGTTTGACAGATGAAGTACCCGAGGCTCAGCGAGATAGGATCTTGTCCAAGGATGCAGGACCGTGAGGGGGCGCTGTTCTTGGCTCTGGGGCTCGGGGCCTCCCCCCCTTCTGGTTCTACAGAGTCAGGTGGGCCTTCAGCCCCTCTGATGATTAGTCATCCACAGCCAGTCCCTCGGCTGGCTGGAGGTTCCCCCCGGGAAGGAGGGCTACAGATGCTTGATTTCGGAGTCACCTGTCCATGGTCCTAACAGTTCAGTCCACTGTCTAGGCCCCCAAGGGCCAGGCTGCATCTGGCAGGAACAGCCAGGAAGCTGACTGTGCACCCCAGAGAGCAAAATCTCATTGGTGCCCCTTCCTGAGGGCGTGCAAGCCCAGAGAAGCAGAAGTGAGGGAGGGCATGGAGGGAGAAGGGCCAGTGTGAGGGGGTGTGCGTGAGCTGGGGTCACCAGAGAGGCTGCCTGGCCTGCGTCTCAGCACAGTCTGCTGGGAAGGGACAGACAGGACTTTGTTCGCCAGGGCCAGTCTTCCGTTGGCCAAGGTTCTCCCCACATGGCATTGCCTCTTTCCCGTCTGGGTTGTGCAGGTGGGGACTGCAGTGGGCTCACAGCGTCTTGTGCCACAGTGGGAAGGGAGAGGCAGGAGGCTGTGTGGCAAGAGATGGCATGGCAGGAGGCGGCGTGGCAGGAGGCGGCATAGGAGGAGGCGGCGTGGCAGGAGGCGGCATAGGAGGAGGCGGTGTGGCAGGAGGCGTCGTGGAAGGAGGCGGC
>JAKSZT010053989.1:488829-534603 GCA_026826555.1 Tolypeutes matacus
AGGAGGCGGCGTGGCAGGAGGCGGCATAGGAGGAGGCGGCGTGGCAGGAGGCGGCGTGGCAGGAGGCGGCATAGGAGGAGGCTGTGTGGTGGGAGGTGAGGTGCCATTGGATTGTGCCCTCCGAGTGCTGGTTGGAGCCTGGCAGGAGCCACCAGGCTGTTTTCCACAGTGGCTGCACCATTTTACATTCCCATCAACAATCTACAAATGTTTCAATTTTTCCACATTCTTGCCAACATTTTTTAATTTCTTTCTTTCTTTTTTTTTTTGAGAATAGTCATCCTAGAGGGTGTGAAGAGGTATCTCGTTATAGTTTGGATTTGCACTTCCCTGATGGCTAATGATGCCGAGCATCTTTCCATGTGCTTGTTGGCCATTTACATATCTTCTTTGGAGAAATGTCTATTCAAGTCCTTTGTCCATTTTATAACTGGGTCGTTTGTCTTTTGGTTGTTGAGCTCTAGGGGTTCTTATATATTCTGAATACTTCTTAATAACTTTTCAACAAGGAGCCCCATGTTTTCCTTTTGCACTGGGCCCTGTAAGTTATGCAGCCTGTCCTGCTTGTGGCCAGTGGTCCTGGGAACAGGTAGGTGGTGAGGGAGTGGGATGGACCACCCAGTGGGGGGACCATCATCCTGCCCATCAGAGGTTGTGGGAGGGAGCACGATGGACAAACTCTTGGTGTCTCTGTTGTTCTCATCCACTAAAATAGACATAATAATATAACTCACTTCATAGTGTTGTTTTAAGGAACAAGTGACTTAATTGATAAAGCACACAGCATAGAACCAAACACACAGGGCATGTACAATGAACATTAAATATTACTATGTAAAATTACTCAATGTACTATAATCAAAGGAAAGCCTTTTAAATTGCAATCTCTGTGTCCCCAAATGTTAGGGATCTTTTAACATTATGTTACCCAGGATTGGCAAGGAATCATGGAAACAAGACCACTCATACACTGCTTGTTAGAAGCAGTGAAATAGATTAAACAATATTTCTTTTTATATTTAAAATCTTTTAAAAAGATAATGGCTATTTAAAACAAAAATAATAGTGAAGTATTCCAGAATTTATAAAGTGCATGGAAGCAAAATGTCTAACAAACATAGCACAAAGGCTGGAGAAGGATATTGTTGTAAGATTCTTATACTGTGTGTGAAATTATATAATATTACATGACAGTAGATTGTACATACAAACTCTAAAACAAGCACTTATAAAAAAGAAAAAGAGAGATAAAACTAATAAACAAGTGGAGGAGATAAATGAAATCATAAATACTCAATTAACTCAAAAGAATACAGAGAAAAACAAAAGAGGGAATAATAAACAGAGAGATAAATAAGAAACAAATAGAAACAATTACATTAAGTGTAAATGGTCTAAACATTCCCAAAGAAAAGGCAGAGATTGTCAGATTGGATAAATGAGCAAGACCCAGCCATATGCTGTCCACAGGTAATTCACTTTAAAAATAAATACAGAGAAATGTTAAAAGTAAAAGACAGAAAAATATATGCCATGCTCCACCCATCTGAACTCATCAAGCAACCTGGAAGTGGTGTGTCTCCAAGAGCTTTGCATATCAGAATCGGTTTCAAATAGCATGTTAAAGTGCGCTCACCTGGTTCAGGCGTCAGCTGGAAGCCTGGCTTTTCTGCCTACTCTTAAAATGGTGCAAAGAATCTAAGAACTGGAAGAGACTTGGGCTTGCACCCAGGAACCTGAGTGCTGTGCGTAAGTGAGTAGCCCAGGGATCTAAGTACATTTAATAGTTTAGCTTTCAACGTGCTAGGGTGGCTGGCTTTCTGATTCTAGCCAAGGTCACCTCTGGCTACTGCACACACTTTAACACTTATCACTTAATAGTATAAATTATCACAGCTCCTCCTCCATTTACAAGTATCTTATCAACCAACAACATGTGGGCACGTTCTCAGTTGCCTGATAATGCTGTGTGGCTGGAGAGGTTCTGGGACCTTCCTGTTTGACTTTGCCTTCATCGGCCATCCCAGTATTGGCTGTGCCTTCCAGCATCAAAGTGCACAGAGGCTCAGAGAGAGGCGGTCCCTGCAGAGGACAGCATGGGGGACAGGGGCCCTCCAGCCTCACATCTGCTTCTGTTCCCTTGCTAGAAGTATGGGTTGGCTTCTCTGGGCCCCGATCCCACTCTGCCCCACTCACCCCAGGCTTGGTCAGACATGGGCTCTGATGCCGGTCAGCTGTGTGAAGCTGGGCCAGTTACTCAACCTCTCTGTGCTCACTTCCTAGGAGACACTCAGACCCTGGTGCTGGTTTTGTTTGTTTTTTTTCAGAGGTAATGAGGATCGAACCCAGGACCTCATACATGGGAAGCAGGAGCTCAAACAGCTGAGCTACATGCACTCCCCTTATTTGTTTTTGTTTTTTTAAAAGACTTATTTATTTATTTACCCCCCGCCCATTGTTTCCAGTCACTGTTTGCTCCCTGTCTGTGTCCATTTGCTGTGTGCTCTCTGTGTCTGCTTGTCTTCTCATTAAGAGGCACCGGGAACCGAACCTGGGACTTCCCATGTGGAGGAGAGGAGCTCAATCACCTGAGCCACTGCAGCTCCCTGGTTTGTTGTGTCTCTCATTGTCTTTCCTCTCTGTGTCTCTTTGTTGCGTCATCTTGGTGCGTCAGCTCACCGCGCCTGCCCACCACGCCAGCTCGCCTTCTCCGGGAGGCACCGGAAACCGAACCTGGGACTTCCCATGTGATAGCCACATCCGCTTCCCATCCCCTTATTTGTTTTTAACTATAAAGGCCTCCCCAAGCCGGACTCAATTATATTGCTCCAACGGCAAGGACATTTTAAAGCCACTGCGACTGCGTCCCAGCAGCCAGGAGGGCGTGCTGCCTCCACGGGGCTGCCGTGCACCCAAGCAGTGGAAAGAACGTATTATGGGAAAACAGGAAACCGCCTGCCACTTAGCAAGGAATCCAGCTAATTGTGACGCCTTCTTGGTTTCTTTATTTAGCTATTTATTAAACTGCCTCAAAGGAGAGTCAGCGGCTGGGCCAGCCTCGTGGCTGTCCATGGGCTCCCTCTGGGGCCGTCACAGCCACTCCAGCCTGATTAGTGGCTCCACCAGTCGCCCCCTCATGTGACCGCACGGCCGGAGCTCCAGGCTCTGGAACGCATGGCCCACGCAGCTTGAGGCCACTGACGCTCAACAGGCGGCTTCTCGCCTCAAAATCCCCACGGCGCGATAGATGGAGCTGGACAACACGGAGCGGGCCTGCCCCTCTCCTTCCCGTGTTCTCATGCCCCCTCCTGCCCTGCCCACAAGGCCCTGCACCCTGCTGGCCGCCCTTTCCCCCACTATGGCCCTCCCACCCCCAGCAGCTTCCCCCGCCCCATGGCCCCTCTCCCCTAGTGGCCCTGTTCCTCCACAGCTCCCTCTCCCCTCCTGCTCTCCCCTCCCGTCCCTCCACCACTCTGCTGAGTTGGTTTTGAGCACTCAGCAGTCTGAAATGATCGCATGTACTTATCACTCCCTGCTGGAATGTGGGCTCTGGGGAGGCAGGGCCAGCCCCTGCCTAGACACACCAGAACCCCCAGCTTCTAGAATGCTGCTGGGGCTCAGTCAATAGATGCTGAGTTTCTCACCCCTGTTTGGAAATGGAAGGTTCCGGAGCCCAGGGACCCCGAGTCCCGAAGACTGGCTCATGGTGGAAACCGAAGAGATGCTTCAGCCAAGCAGCCAAGTGGCCCCGAAGCCAGCCTGGACAGCAGGGAGGAGACCGGCTCGCCCACACTGCTGGACGCTCACCTGGGACCAGCCACTCTCGGGCACGTGCTGCTTCCCGGCCCCCCTCCCTCCCTGCTCACCAGGTTTGGCTCCAAATGCTTGAAAATTACCTCTACCTCCGCCCCCCGGGGAACCCCCAAACGAACATGTTCACATTCTTTTCCGTCTGGAAAACGCTTCATGTCCTTGTTACCCTCTCAAGCCCCTGGCTGGCCGGGTGCCCCCACTCTTCACCCTGGATCTCAAAAGCCCCCCCGGCCCTGGCAGCCGCCCCTCCCAGCAGCCTAGATGCTTCCGGAGGCCAAGACGGTGTGGTTGTATCATGCCTTTCAGCTGGTTGCTCCAGGGTAGAATTTTGGCCTGCCACCCAGGGGCCATGGGGGCCACTGCCAGCAGTGCGCTCTCTGGGAGAGGCTGTGGGGCAGGGGAAAGGGGCACCATCTCCAAACCAGACAGGTCTGGGTTGACCAGCCAGCCGGAGCAGTTGGACTCGGTGGGGTAAACTGTGTTCCCCGAAGACAGAGTCAAGTCCTGCCCCCAGTACCTGGGAATGTGACCTCATTTGGAAATACCTTTGCAGCTATGAGTAAGATGAGGTCGTACTGGGTTGAAGTGAGCCCTAAACCCATTGTGACTTATAGGAAGAGGGGGGACGGCCATGTGAGGATGGGGGTGGCAGCTGGCGAGGCACCAGCCAGCCAAGGATTGCTAGGCCAGCTGGCAGCCGCCAGAGGCTGGAAGAGGCAGGAAGGAGGCTCCTCACAGGTTCAGAGGGAGCGCAGCCCTGCCCACACCCGGGCATCTGGGCACCTGCCCTCACCTGGGCACCTGCCCTCACCTGGGTGCCTGCCCTCACCTGGGCACCTGCCTGCACCTGCCCGCACCTGGGCACCTGCCTGCACCTGGGCACCTGCACCTGGTGCTCAGGCTCCTGGCCTCCAGATGGGCAGACAGTGCATTTCTGAGGTTTCAGCCCCCCAGTTTGTGGGACTTGGTCACAGCAGCCCCCAGAAACCAGGCATTAACTAATAAATGGGGGAGGCCGGCGCCTCTCCTGCAGAGCTCAAAGCCGCCTGCAGGTGCCGAGGTCCTCTCTGCTCACACAGCTACTGATCTAGGGGCCTCCATCTAGGGGCCTCCATCTAGGGGCCTTGACTTAGGAGCATCTCGTGGTAACTCAGGCGCCTGATTCCTGTAGAACCAGCAGGAGATCGAGGCAGAGTTTGATTGACAGGGCTTGGCTTAGGTGACAGTGGGGCCAGCCGGGCAAGTCCAAACCCCCAGGGTGGGCCATCAGGAGGGGCTGAAGCTGCCATCTGTCCGTCTGTCCATAGGTGGAATTTCTCCTCCATCAGGGACACCTTTGAACCGATTGAACGAGGCCCGCCCACGCTGTCCTCTGCACTAAAATTCAGTCGTTATGGACTTTAGTCATATCTACCCAGCAGCTTCCCAGCAACACGCGGGTTGGCGTTTGCTCGGATCACTGGGGCCTGTAGCCAGGTTGACGTGCCACACTGACCATCACAAATGCTGTGATAGCAATACTGTCACCCGCCCATCCGGCAGCTGAGGAAGCCGGGGCTCAGGGAAGGTGACTCGGAGAAACCCTCTATGGCCTGGCTTTAGGCCCTGCTCCCCCTTGCCGCGGACACCTCCCCGGGGCAGCCGAGGAGGGCCCTTCTCACCTCGAAGGGGTGCCATAAGTTGGCACCGCTGACAGGCTCCAACGCCTGGCTTCGGCAGCCGTCCAGCCTGCCCACTCGGCAAATGGCCCAACCCGCCCTCCAGTGAGGCGTCTGTCTCTCTGGGTGGCCCCCTTGGCCACCCGCTGCCCTTTCCTCCCTGAACCCTTGACTATGAGCATCTGCAGCCCCGGGGCCAGCCAGGCTCTGGGGCGACACCAGACCCTGGGGCCTCATTTGTGGAGAGGATCAGGGACATGGGGCTGCCTTCTGTCCCGGCGGGCGCTGGACCCTCAAAACAGTCCCCCCGTCCGTTCCTGGTGACGTCCGACTGAAATGCAGACGCACATGCCCGGGAAGGCGTGGACTCAGGCGTTCTGGCAACGCCAGTCACGAGGGGCCCCAGCCGGGCTAGGGACGTGCGCATGGAGGGTAGGACGAATGAGTGGACTGTGGGCTCCTCGCACAATGGACTAAGACGGCGATGAGCGTGTACAGCCCGCGCCTGCCCCGATGCGCTCTGGGTCTGACAACGGTTGAGTGGAGGCCAGACCTGGAGGCACTGACGCTGGACGATCCTTCTAGAAAAGTGCAAGCCCAGGCCACAAGCCTGGGTCAGAAGCCCGGATCGTGCTGCCCGGGGCGGAGTGCAGGGCCTTCTAGAAGCCGCGTTGGGTCCTGGCCACCTCCTAGCCCTAGCTGGCTCCTAAGGCTGCTGAAACAACGTCCCACAAACCGGGAAATCCAAGCTCTCGGGTCCCGGAGCCTGAGGCCTCGCGTCCGAGCTGCACAGGGCCGCGCTGCCTCTGGGGGCTCTGGGGAGGCGTCTTCCTGGCCATCCTCATCCTCCCTGGCTTGCAGAGTCCTCGCTCCAATTTCTGCTTCCTCCGCCTTCACGTGGCTGCCCCCCCCATGTCCAAATTTCCTCTTCTCGTGAGCACCCCTGTCCTGTGGGGCTGGGGCCCACTTGAGTCCAGTCTTGGCCTCATCTTCACTGGTCCCATTTTCAAAGACCCTATTTCCAAAAAGCTCCCTCCACAGGCCTGGAGGTCAGGGCTCCAAGACGGCTTTCGGGGACCACAATCCAGCGTGTAACAGTCAGGGTGCTGCCTCGAAGGGCAGGTTTGTTTGAGCTGCGCCCCAGTGAGGAGCATGTTGCTAGGTGTATGCTCTGTGTCAGTAAGTTGAGGCAAAGCAGGGCAGCGTGCAGGTTTTGGGGTCAGGACCCCAGCCCACCTAGCCCCAGCTTTGCTGGCGGATGTCAGCTTGGTTCCTGGTGCCCACCCCCTGCCCCACCCCCTCCCCCTTCATATGATGGGGATGAGGCCGACCTCTACCCGGGGGCTGTTCCCAGGACAGAGGGAGCAACTGCAGGGAGCAGGTGAATGAGCCCCTCCCAGGGGAGGGACCCCCACCAGCTGCTACTTTTATGGCCGGTTACCAGGGCTGCATGCTCAGTCCCCACGCGCAGGATGCCCCGCGGTGTCCACACCCGAATCCCCAGAACCTGTGGACGTGGGACCTCACGTGGCCAAAGGGCCTTTGTAGACGTGACGATGGCGTGGGTGTGCGAGGGGCCGTGGCTCTGGGCTGATCACACGGCTCCTCGGAGGAGGGCGTGAGAGGCAGCAGCAGAGGCCGAGGGTCAGGGTGGAAGAGCTCCGAAGCTGCCGTCCTGCTGGCTTTGAAGAAGGAGGAAGGGCCGTGAGCCACGGAGTACAGCCTCTGACAGCTGGAAAAGGCCGGGAGACGGAGTCCCTCCTGAAGCCTCCAGAGGGAACCAGGCCAGGGACACTGATTTCAGACTTCTGGCCTCCAGAGCAGCGAAAGAATAGCCTAATGTTTTACAGTTAGTGGCGATTTGTTACAGCCGCAGCGGGAAGCCCACGCGGGGGCCCTCACGCTCCCCTTTCAAGGCTGTGAAAACTGTAAAGCTCCCGCCGCCCCCAAGCAGGATGGCATCCTCTCCTCACTGGCTGGGCCCATGCCCTGGCTCCCTGCCCTGCAGGAGGAGGAGGGCCTGGGGGAGGCTGACAAGCTGCCCAGGAAGAGCCCAGCAGCTTCCCCGAGCTGCCCAGTTGGGGCAGGTCCTTCTAGCAAAGGCCCACCTCGGGACCCCCTCGGCTTGTTGGAGCACAGCAGGGCAGGCTGCTCAGGCCCCACAGAGGTGCATCTACAAACATTCGCCCCTTTCTTTCTCGCATGAGTTCAACAGACAAGCATCGAGATTCTCCCAGCCCTGGAGCACAGAGGCAAGCAAGTGCAGTCTCTGCGCCTGTAAAACCGCATCCCTCCAAAGAGAGGTCCCTGGGGCCGTGAGAGTCTAGGACGGAGGTAGCCTCCCAGGAAAATCAGGAAGGACCTCCCTGAGGAGGTGATAATTGAGCCGGTATCTGAGGGTGCAGGAGAGCATTCCAGGCGGGGCAAGCAGCCTGTGACCAGAGGGAACAGCGCGTTGAGGGGGCAGGGCTGCGTGAGCGAGAGGGATCAGAATGGGGAAGAGGCCGAGAGCGGCAGAGGCAGCCCGGACTCCAAGTCTTATTTTCAGAGCCACAGAAGGTTCTGGAAGGTATCAGCCAGGGGCTGTTGTGATCCGATCTGCTTTTGGAAAAACCACTTGGAACACCCACCTGGAGGCCGCTTCCCGGGCTTGAGACCCCAGTTGCGTCCTGGGAGCTGGGAACTGGCCCGGCGTGACCTCCCTCCTGCTAGCTGGGGGTGGGGTTGGGAGATCTGACAAGGGAGGGGGTTTCCAAAAACGGGGCGTCACTACAAAAGGAGCCACCTCTGCAGGCTCCAGCCTCCGAGGGGCCGGGACCCCAGGTTCTGCGCCCCCACCCTGCCCCATCATAAAATCATTTCGGCTCCTTCCCTGCCTCTCCACAGACCTGCAGCCCAGGTGTGAATTGGGCCTGCCAGGGACAAAATGACTTTGATCAGCCAAATGGCAAGCATTGGAATGCCCAAGGAGGGGCCGGAAAGGCTTTTTTTCTTTTTTCTTTTACAAGCCTCCCTCTCCCCAGGGTAGCTGCCAAGGGGCAGGGGGCACGGAGATTAGGCTCTGCCTCCCCGGCAAGGGAGCTTTCGAAAGAGAAGGGACAGAGGTCCTCGATGGGACTGAAATGTTTGTTAAAAAGATAACTCAAGGAAGTGTGCTTCTGTGCGGGACTGAATGGTGTCCCCTGAAAAGACCCTGCCCTCGGTCTTGTGAACGACGGCTAAGTGAGAACTAGGGTCCTTGAAGATGTGCCTGGTTAAGAGGAGGCCAAGCTGGGGCCCGGGGGCTGATCCCGCAGGACTGGGGTCCTGTAAGGAAGGACCTGGGACACAGGGCAGGCACGGGGTGAAGGGAAAGCCACGTGACGACGAGGCAGAGGCTGCGGTGATGCCCACTGCTAAGGGACCCCAGGACGGCCGGGCCCACCAGAACCAGAGAGGCGAGGATCGGCCTCCCCTACAGCTTTAAGCGGGGCGCGGCCCCGGCGGCACCTCCAGAACTGGGAGACGGTCAGTGTCAGTGTTTTCAGCCCCGTTTGTGGTTTTGTTACAGCAGCCCTGGGATGCTAAGGTGGGACAGCCCCTGCCATTCTTGAACCCCAGTCCAAGGCCCCCCAGCCACGCTCCACTGCGCGGTCATTTCTGCCATTCCCCTGCTGCCACCCCTCCCCACCAAGCTTAGGCCGGTCTCAGCTGGATGGGGCGCTCCTGGGGACAGGGCAGCGTCTGTCTTCTCACAGCCCTCTCCCAGCCCCTCACACAGTGCCCGGTATATAGTAGGTGCTCAATAAATGCCTACTGAAGTTTCAAAGGGATGGGCCACAGGCGAGGCGGAGGCCAAGGCGGTGGTGCCTGCACACGTTTGGGAGACCTGGCCCGTGGTGGGCCCTGGAAGGGACAGCTCACCTCCCCCAGGACGAGAGGGTCTTGGGGTTTGACTGTGGGGGTTCCCAGGGTATGGACAGGGGATTGGGTTTGGGGCTTGGGGGGATGACCACCCGATCGCCACATGAGCTGCCCTTGGCCAGGGGTCGCGGCCGGCCTCTGCCCGCTGGGCCCTGCCGAGTCCCCGGCCCCCTACCCGCGTCATCCGGTGCTGTTGTCCACACTCCAGCCGGGTGCAGGCCGGAGGTCTGAGGGTTCTGAGCCCAAAGGCCGGTTTCCGGCACCCTTGACCGGTTTCGAGGCCCTGGACTTGGCTTTTCCAGACTCAAGCCGGTTCCCAAATCTCCGTCGTGGGTGGAAAGTGCGGAGTGTGGGCTGTGGTTGGGAAAGTCCCGGCGCTCTTGAACTCGAGCTGGTGTTCCAGTTATCCAGCCCCCTCGAGCCCCACCTTCCAGGACCAAGAGGCTCCGTGGCCAGAAGCCGAGAAGGTCGCGCCGTGCCCCACCCCGACCCGCTCCGCGGACCAGGGCCCACCACTCCCCAGCAAAGGGGCCAGCCACACCCGTCCTAGGCCTGGGGTCTGAGGGAGGCTCAGCCTCGCTCTGCAGCTGGCAGCGCGACCAGACAGGCCTGGCAGCTTTGCGTGGCCTCGTGGCTGGTCTCCGAGGCCCCTCTGAGCGAGCAGCCGTCGGGGGCTCCTTTGCTGGCTCAGCCCCGCTCACCGGCACCGTCCTTGGGGGGGATTTGCAGCTGGACGTGCTTCATGGGGTCGTGTGGCTGTGGCGGTCAGCGCTGGCCTGCAGCTGCTAACTTCCAAGTGTAGTTCCAGGAAGGGACCCCCACCTCTCCTGGAGCCCCCAAACCCAGCAGACCCCTGACCAAGCTGCTTCTGGGGACAGGATGGGGGGTCAGCTGGCATCTCCCAGGTTCCTGCCAGCTGTAGCCCCTTGGCCCACCCACTCCACTCCCTGGAGACCCTGCCCTGCCCACAGACCCTGCTTGGGAATCCTGCCCTCCCATTTCGACCTTCGAGAGCCCCAGCTCTCCCCCCGGCCTCACCTTCTTTCCCGGGCACCTTGGCTTCCTACAGTGACCTTGGGCTCCCATGGGGAGATCCTTCTCCTCCTCGACTTGCACATTCCCTTAAAGATGTTCTGCCCCGGCCCTAAGCATGACATGGGCAGGAGAACCCCATCCCCACCACTGCCCGCTGAGCCAAGGCTGCTGGGCCACGTCAGCCTCCCGAGAGGGGAGAGGGCGCGTTCACCACCAGTTCATTCCACACTGATCCCCTGAGCACCGACTGTGTGCCAGGCACGGCACTAAGCCCTGAGAACGCAGCCGAGACCCAGACAAGACGCTGCCCTCCTGGAGTGGACTGGGCCTGAACTCCGCTCAGCTCTGCTCAGACCCACCAGCAGCTCCTTTAGGGATAACACTAAAGGCCTTTAGTGAGCCCCTCCCCTTGTGCCCATTCTCACAGTCCAACGAGGCATCAAGAACACGGGGTCCAAACGTGAGCTCCCCACCTTCAAGCTGAGTGGACACGAAGATGATGGCCGTGACAGCTAAAACGACCCTGCTCCGAGCACTCTGTGTAGTGGGACTTAGTCCCCAAAACTGCACGGGCCGGTGCCTCTGGGAGAGGGAGGTGGGGTGGGTGGAGGCTGCACAGCTGGCAGAGACAGGCAGGATGTGAAGCCAGCCCACCCCTGAGAAGGGCACGATGGCGTGAGAGCCGGGTTATGAAGATGGGCGAGGAAACGCCGACCGCCCGCCAGCCCACGATCCCACTCTTACGTCCTCGTCCACCCCTGTGTCTCCGGCTGCTTGACCAAACCCTCCAGCAGGGCCTGGGACCCCGCGGCTGGCCTGGCCCTGACATTGGTGGGAGTCACGCCCCTGTGCCTAAACACCGAAGGGTCCAAATCAAGCCAGCCCACCCTGAGTCTGGTGGGCTCCATCCCTCTCCCTCAACGCGTAGCTGTGCTCACAGAAGGCCTGGCAGCGCCGGGCGCCCGCGGAGAGCTTGCAGATTTCTTGGCTTCTGCCCTGGAATGTGGTGGTACAGAGAGGGGCTCCTGGCCCCCAGCCCGTGGCCCGGCCCTCATCTCCCCTCCGGCTCTGCCCCACACTGGGAAGGGGTCCTTGGACACACGGACACCTCAGGGCCAGGCCCAAGCCTCCACCACCTCACAGGTGGCCGCCTTCAGGTGACCCAGGTCGGGCCTAGGACCGGACCCCCCAGAGGAGCCCATGGACTGGCACGTGGGCCCTGCAAGGTTTGGGCAGGAATCTCCGGGAACCCAGGCACCCCGAGCTTGATGGGCTCAGGGGGGGGATGTCCCCTTGGCCCCCTAAGAAGGGCCCTGGCCCGAGGAGGTCCGAGAGTCTCCATGACGGCCGACAGTCTCTGGCCAGGGGAAGGACGGGCAGACCAGCCCCACGGAAGCAGAGAGCCGGGGAGCCGCGGGCTTGGGGCCGCTGAATCCCCTGGGGAGAGAGCTTCCCGTGCCCGTGGCTCGGCCTCCGCGTCGGGGACTGGCGGTGGCACACGGTGGCCTGGAGCGCACTGCGGATGGTATGTCCTGGCAAGCTCGACGCTAGAGTGAGTCGATCCAGGTGAGCGGTTTAGAGCAGTGCCCGGCCGAGGACCCGCTCAGGAACTGTCCGCTGTTATTAAAGAGGATCCGACACACCCTTCCAGAGGTGTGAAAAGAATCCCTGGGTTCCTGGGGAAAAGAGTAACTGGCCAGGCTTAGGATGGGGCCAGGGGTGGGGTGGGGAGGACGATGGAGAGGGAATCTGAGACACTCGGTTTCGCCAGAGGGTGAGTGATCACAAGCCCCCCAAGGCCTTCCCAGCGGGCTGAGAGGCTGGGAGAGCCCAGGCCAGATAGTAAGTTCCCTATTGAGTCAGTGTGCAGGGCTTTGAAGTTCATAGAGGAGTTTGGACCTTTGCTCTGTAGACAGAAATTTTTAGGAGGGAAGTGGGATCAGAGCAGCATCTTGGAAAAATCACCAAGGACTTTGTGAGCCGACTGTGTCTGATTCAGACAAACTAGGAGCATTTGGGGGGAGGCCGACCGCCGCATCTGAGGCCATGAGACCCCAGGGAGCCCCGCTCCAAAGGCTCTCGGGAAGAGATTTGGCCGGCCCAAGAGGCATAGCTGCTCTTCTCACTTGCACCAGCTTTCCCTGCTTCTTCCCCAAATCTGCCCAGCCTGTGAGCCCCAACCCCAGGGGTGCCCCCAAATGAGCACGTGGAACCCAGAGACCTCTAACTGGGATCCCACCTCCCTGGTATCCCAGAGACTTCCACCTCCAGGCTGGGCCCAGTGCAGGAGCTTAGAGGTGGAAGGCCACTGCAGGGAACTCCGCTGACTTCACCAGAGCCCGGGATTTGCTGGTGGGAGAAAGGGGCTGGCAGCCCCCTCCCGGAAAGCACCCCGGCCACGCAGATCCCATGGCCCTGCCGCGGGGGGAGATGCTGGGCACGACGTCTTCTTGGCACTTTCCACCCGGGCGTCCATTCCAAATGTTTTTTATTTTACAGGAAGTAGAACAAGGAGGCTAATCTGAGGTTAATTTCTGAGGCCAGACCTTTGATTTAATACTTACTCATTTAAGTAATTAATGCCTCTGAGTCCCAGATCAGAATGCATCTCCGTGTAGCTTGTCTCTTTCCTGACGTGCAGGGACAGACCTCACCACACTCCCTGCCTTCAGACCATCAGTTTATACCGACAGGAACATTTCTTACTTAATGTGACTTTGCAGTTTTCCACCATCGACTCCAAGATCCCATTCCGCCCTGCCCCAATCCCCATGGACTTACACGCATGAGCCCACCTGGCTACCTATTTAGCTTTTGCTCATGGACCTGGTCCTCCTTCCCAGGTGGTGCCTTGGGAGATGACAGGCACGGAATATTCTGGATTTTGAGATGTGTTTTCAAGCCCAGGCCTGTCGTCTCTTTTCCTTCGTCCATTCAATCAACAGACATTTATTAAGCTCCAGCTGTCTGTAAAGCACAGTCTCCCTGCAGGGGCGGGCTCTTGTCTCAAAAGACATCAAAATCTGTAGGAATAATCCATTTTCACGCCACGGGGCGGGGAGAGAGTCTCCAGGTTGGGATGGTCAGGACAGGGTTGGTGGAAAAGATGACCTGCAGGCAGACTTTGCAGGAGAGGGAGACGGCAGGTGGAGGTGAGGAGTCGGGAGAGCTGGAGGTGAGGCCAGGGAGACGCCCCAGGTGGAGGGCGCGGCATTTAGGAAGCCAGCTGGACAGAGCCCAGGGACGAGTTCCAGAGAACAGACCGAAAAGCCATTTATGAATTTCTGGAACATAATTTTTTTTTTTTTTTTTAGATTTTATTTATTTATTCATTTATCCCCCCCTTGCTGCTCGTGCTCGCTGGGTCAGCTAACCACGCCGTGCGGGCGGGCTTGCCCTCACCAGGAGGCCCCAAGAACCGAACCCGGGGCCTCCCATATGGTAAACGGGAGCCCCACTGATTGAGCCACAGCCGCTTCCCACTGGAACATAATTTTAAAAATATATAAATGGCAGATGAAGTTACCACTTCCACTTCGTCTTGGCTCTCCACTGGCAAACGGTGTCCTCTTCCTTTCATTCTACAGCCGCCTCGGCCTACATGCATTTAGCTGACTCCGTGTGCAACCGGGGGACAGTGTGGGTGTGACCACAACGGCAGCTCTTATTTCATAAACGAAGAAAGCAAGTCCTGGAGCCAGGGCTGACCTTGAGGCTGCGGGCAGCGCAGGGCCCCAGGATCACCACCCACTCCAGGACGGCACCGTCCCTCGGTGCTGCTGGATATCGCTAAAAATGTCAAAAGTGGAGTTGCACACTGCCCAGGAAGGAAGAAAGAGGGGGCAGACCCCACAGCACCCCTCAAGGGTGGGGCCCCGGGAGGATGACCCCATCGCCCCACAAAAGGGGGCCCTGCCTAGGGTTCACACATAGGATTTAGCCAAGGACGGTCTTTCTCGTGAGAGGAGAACAGCGTCCTGGCCAGAGGAACCCCTTTGGCCCCAGGAGAAGAGCAGAGAGAACAAGATTTGGCAAAGCCGGGGAAACGGCGCCCCTCCCCCTGCTCATTCCTGATGTTTGAGGGCGCAGGGAGCTGCTGCGTGAACGCAAGTCAGAGGGCAGCCGCCCCCTCAGCCAAGAAGGCAGCAGGTGAAGAGGATGTGGCTCGAGCCACTGGGCTCCCGTCTACCATATAGGAGGGCCAGGGTCCCATTCCCGGGGCCTCCTGGGGAAAAGCAAGCTGGCCTGAGCAGAGAGCTGGCCCACGCGGAGAGCTGGCGTGGCAAGATGACGCAGCTAAAAGAGACACAGAGGAGAGATGATGAGAGACACAGCAGACCAGGGAGCTGAGGTGGCACAAGAGATTGAGCGCCTCTGTCCCACGCGGGAAGACAAGCAGACACAGAAGAACACACAGAGAGCAGACAGCGAGCGCAAAACAGTGGTGGGGAGTGGGGGTGGGTGGAAATAAATAAATAAAATAAATGTATTTTTTTTAAAAGGCAGCAGGCCCTCAGCGGCTCACAGGCACCTGGGTGGAGGCTTTGGCCCTCCCCGAGGTCCCCGAGGCGGGAATTGCGTGAGCCAGGGGGTGAAGAGGGAGGGCAAGGACGCACAAGGGCCTCCTCCTGCCGATGGACTTGCAGGCTGCCGGCTGTCCAAACCAGCTTCCAGCACCTTCCACGCACAGCTGGGCCCGAGGCAGGCCTGGGCAGCCATGCTCCCTCCCAGAGAGAAGGGGCTTCCGGGGCTGGGCAGGCCGCTCCCCAGGGCCCAGCTGACGCCGGGGCGAGACTTTCTGCCTCACTCGTTCGTCCTGGTGTGAGAGAGACAGACAAAAAATAATTGCGGGATGCATGGATGAAAAATCTCCCAATGCCGCCTTCTCTCCCGACCAACCCCAGGCCTTGGGAGCTTCCATTGGACTTGGTGTCCCTCCTGCCGCGGTGCCGGCGTGGGCAGCAGCTTGGCCTGCCCTGGGCATGCTCAGAGCCCAGTGTTGGGGCTCTGACCTGAGGTACGATGAAGAATCTTAGAGTCAGCAAACCCCTAATACCAGAGGTGATTTTTGTGTGTGCCTGTGAGCTTTTAACTGGTTTCTTCATTCTAGAAGGGGTCAGTGACCCCAAATCCCTGGCGTCCTGCTCACAGGCTTGTAAACAATCCCTGGACCCCTGGACCACCAGGTGGGAAACGGCAGGCTGCAGGAACACACAGGTGGGGGAGCTGAGATCCACTTGGAGGGAGCCTGGGAGGCTTCCTGGAGGAGGGGGCATCTGAGAAGGCCCGCCGCAGCCACCGCTTCTGCGTAAGGTCTGTGCTCCCTGCAGTAGCAAGATGCAGCTAACGCATCTCCAGAGCAAAAACATATTCAGGCCAATGGAATAAGTCATTTCATCCCATAAACCTTGCCCAGACCCTGGTGTGGAGGCTGGCTCTGCCCCTTAGCCAGTGCCTTGGGGCGAGATGACTCGAGACCCTACCTCGGAGCGTTGCAGGGACTGACTTCACAGAGGTTGCTAGGAACAGCGCAGGCTTTACCAGCATCTGCCGGCATTCGGTGGTCTTTGGCCGCCAGTCTTCCTCCATGCCAGGGTCTGGTGCCTGGACTGGGACCCCTGGCTCAAGACCAGCCCGGCCTGGCCCACGACGCCCAGAGCGTGGCGAGGGGCAGACAAGGAAACCGACAACGTCCGCGCGACAAGACAAGGGCCCCCCAGGAGCTGCAGGGGGCTGGAGCAGGGGCCCCGGAGGCAGACCTGGCCTCAGGGCGGTCGTCTCTGAGTAGAGCCGGGAAGAATAACTGGCATCGGCCAGAGAGGAGGGGGAGGGCAGCCAAGGAAAGGAGCTGGCCCTCGCCACCGCCCACTCTCCAGCTCACACACGAGGACAAGTGCACGCCACGCGCATGGCCATGTGCACACACGTACACATGTAGAAGAACACGCACGTGCAGCTCGCACGTGCACAAAACCAGCAGACCACGCACACATGCACACCCGTGGAAATGCACGGCTATGAGCGCGTGCCACGTGGCAAACATGCACACACGTGCCCATGCACGCGCACACACAGGCACGCACACCTGACAGGGAGGGTCCGCCTTCCCTCTGCACCAGAATTACCTGCAGCCCCAGGAGCTGAGACCCCTGGAGCGGTGAGTGCCCTTAGGCTGCGAAACAAAACCCACAAAACAAAACCCACGAAACAGCGCCATCTTGTGGTGGTGGCAGGGCCAGGCTGGAGGCGGGTGGCCCCCTTCTCTTCCCCTGGGGTGGATTTCCCCCTAGGACCACGTTTCCAAGGTGGGCTGGCATTGGCTGTAACCCCGGGAGGTCCCAGGAGCCCTGGGGCAGACACCGGCCGCCTTTTATTTGGGGGACGCTGAGCTGGCTCTGCAGGGGGGTTCTGTGCCTCCTTCCCTCCCTGGACTTGACTTGCCCCATTGCTGAGATGGGGTTGGTGTAAAGGGTACTCGTCCACCCCAGGCCCGCCTGTGCCTAGAGCCACCCTTCCCCCTGCCCTGGGACTTCCCACAAATGGAGTGGAGCCCCCCCCGTCAGGCCTGACATGGGGGCTCCCTGGTTCTCACCTCCTGTGGCATCAGCATCACAGGGAGCTAATGAGAAATGCAGAGTCTCGGGCCTCATTCCAGACCTTTGGCCCAGCGTCAGGACTAGGTGATTTGGGCAGAGCCCCCAGGAGACCCTTCAGCACCCCTCAGCAGCCCCCTCCCCGGGCCTGCAGGGACAAGGGCTCGTAGCTGTTCAGTGAGCAGCTGGCCAAGCAGCCTTAAATTAAGCCTGGGAAGGAGGCAGGTGCAGCCCCCCCACCCCGGCACATCTGGACCACCTGCTGACAGAGTCAGGGGTCTCACTGCCTCTGCTGGACCCTGGCTCTGCCACTCCCCAGGTGAGCCACCTGGGGCAGTCACAGCCCTTCTCTGTGCCTCAGTTTCCTCGTTTGTAAAATAGGAGCAATCACAGTTGTTGTGCGTTTCAATGACTCTACCCCACGTAAGATGCGTGGCCTGGCACCTGCCTAATTGGAGTGGGTCAGTAGGCGTGATGTCGGCTTTGCCCCGTGGACACATTCAGCTTTTGGCTTCATCTCCAGAATTCGGGGGTGGGGGCTCTCGGAGAAGACAAAGGAAGGACGTCAGGATGCCCACCACGCCACCGCAGGCCTGGTGTGTGGACACGCCGTGGCCACGGGAATGGATCCATTCATTTCCATAATTTGCTCCACACCAATTAATCTTTCACTATCTGTGTGAGCGCTAGTCCTGCAGCGGCTGAATTCCCTCCCTGGGAGAAGGTGACATTCTCAGATGCCCAGGGTTTCTCTTCTCAGCCGGCACGCGGTTAATTTCCCCCGAGTCCTCCTGCAAAGAGGTTTTAGAACAAGCCGTGGAGCTTGGCAGGAATCTGACGTCTGAAACAGCCGTCGCTCGGGGAGGAGGGGACTGTGACATTTGCTAATTGCCTATCGAGCTGCAGTGAGAGCGAGAAGCATAAAGACGTTTGGACAAAAGTTTCTTTCCCTGGAGGCTGGGTGGAGGCACAGGCCTGGTTCCCTGGCCAAAGAGACACCTGTGGGTGCATTGCCCTTCACCACTAAAAAATCCACCTTGGAATGGAGAAGGGAAGTGACAAGGGCTTTTGCTACAGGAAAAGCAGAGGGTGACCCTCACGGGGGCTGGGAGACACGGCATCTAGAGCTATCTCTGCCCAGAGCTGTCTGGGCAACCGGGAGGTGAGGGCGGCGACGTTTCCACCTACCAGCCTTCCTCCTCCAGCCCGTCACCGTCCCCCAGCTCCCAGCCCGAGGCTGGCCCTCTTCTGGGGACCCACAGAGCCAATTTTAGGGGTCTTGGAGCCCTAGCTCCCAAACGTCCCCTACAAGGAGCCCCAGAGGGGGGCTGCCTGCCTCCGGTCAGCAGCAGAGCCCTTCCCGGTGGCCTGCCCGCTTTAGCCTGCCCCGTGGGCGGCCTGCCTTGGGCCCGGTGGGTGCCGAGCCTTCAAACGGAAGCTCTGAGGTCGCCTGCTTCGGCTTTTCAAAGCACTGCCTGCCTCGGTGTGTGGTGCAGAACAGGTGGGCTTCCAGCAGGAGCTCTGTGGAACGCCAAGGACAGAGCAGGCCTTTGGGGTTCCGTCAGCCCATCTCTGCTCCAAAGGTCTCCACCGCCAAGTGAACAGGCAGTGCATGTCCACCCCGGCCCTGCAGACCGCTCCCCCAGGCACCCCTCTGCAGAAATCCAGAGCCCCCTCCCCTGTTCAGGCATCAGAGAGCATGGGGTGGGGTGGGGGGAGTAGGGCTTCCAACGCTGTCTCCCAGGCTGGAGGGGAGGAGCGGGGGAGCTGGAGCTGCTGAAAATACAAAGCGCGGTGCTGCCCGCCTGCCCGGCCGGATCCAGGGGCTCGGCCTCTAATGCCTCCAGCACTGTCTGGCAACGGCCGCTGTCACGGTGCCCCAAGCTGCTGGCGAGGACGAGGCGAAACGGCGCCCAGTGCTCCCATGCGTGTGGTAGGACGTGTGTCATCCGTCCACGGAGAGGGCCCGGCAGCCTTCGGGGGCAGCTCAGGGGGTCTTCGCACACGCCCCCCCAACACCACCAGGCCTCCGTCCATCGGGAGCTCTGCACACACACAATCGAGTGAACTGGGTGTGCTTTCCGCTTTCCACTCACAACGCGTTTGCTAGTCCAGTCCCCTGCCATCAGACGGCTGCCTTAGTATGCCCCCCCCCAAAAAAAAAAAACCCCACACACTCCCCCTACGTAAGTTCCCATGGCTTTTGGATGCAAAAACAAACAGTACTTCATTTTAGACAACAACCTCAGCCGACGGGTCCCTGGGGCCTGTTAGTTGCGGGAGTGGGGGCCCTTCGGACCCTGGCCCCGTCGGCTGGTGGGGTGTGAGCTCAGGTGGGGCAGCGTCCCCAGGCCCGAGCCGGGGCGCACCTCGTTGCCCAGGAGAAGCGGTCCCAGCTCATCGTGCAGACTGATGAGACGAGAGCTTGACAGATCAAGCAGAGGAAGGGGCCGCAGGAGGGTCCACGGGGGGCTTCTCCTCCCCTGGGGCCTTACGACTATGAAACTGGCCAAACGATGGCCTTGGGAGCTTCACCCCTGCTTGAGCTCCTCAGCCAGCCAACGGCGTTTTGCAGAAACGCGCCTCCGAGAGGTTCACCCGAAGTTACGACTCATGCATTTATTGGGGTTGAACGTCTGATCTCAGAGACCAAAGCAGTTGCCCGGCACCTGCTCCCGCGTCCCGTACGCACGCCGGGGACAGGGGAGCGGCAGCCCTGCTACTGAGAGTGGCTTCCCAGCCCAGGGTGCGGCCTGTCCCCCTGGACTCGAGCTGATAAGACGCTGAGTGCAGTTGCATAATCACGGCTCCGTGAGGGTCCCCGGCCGCCACTGACACCACGACCCCAGCCAGAGCGCGTCGTCCTCGTCGCCTTGCGAGAGAGGCTCCGTCCCAACGCTCCTGTCCAGCCTCAGCTCCCTGGGCTCACAAGCGCCCCCAGGCTCAGGGGCCGAGGCCACATGTCGGCAGCGGGAAGGCGACGTCCCCAGCCTGCGGGTGACGGCTGCACGTGGGCTGCTGGGTGTCCCCGCTCGCCCGGCAGGACGCTGCCGCGCCTTTATCTCGGGCAATCACCCCAAACCCGTGGCCTTCGTGCACCCGGAATTGTTTCACGGGGGGCAGGTTGCTGACCTGGTTTATTTTCCAGGGCTATTTTTAGCTCACTCTGCTGCCCCCGGGATCGTCGACTTTCCTTTTTAAACTTCTGCCGGAATCGAAAGGAAACGGAGAGCAAACTCTCCTAACACCAAATGCCGGGGTCACTCTCGGGCAAAGCGTGGGCCACGAGGTCAGGCGTCTGCCAGCGACAAGCCCGCTGGCAAAGGGGCGCGTGGGTGCGAGCCAGCCCCGGGCCTGGCCAGAGGCGAGGGTCCAGGAGCCCACGGGGGCTGCCCCTGAGGGTCCGAGGCCCAGAGGGTGCGGCGGGCTGCTCCACCGTCTCACCTGGCGCTGCTGGCCTGGGGGTCTGCGGACCCCAGTGGGATCCCGGCAGGGCCGCGGGGCTTCGTGCACGGCGGGGTGTGTTTCCAAGGAGAAGACCCCGGGCCTCCTCCCCATTCGGGAGCCCTTGCCTTGAACACTGACCCTGCCTCGCTGGTCGCCTGTGCCTCAGTTTCCCCATTTGTAAGATGGGGGCTCATAAGAACACCGACTTCATAAACGTGTTCAGAAGATTCAGTAAAATGAAGCGTCCTCGGCACGTGGGGTTTTGCCGGGGGGCTGGTGATTTTTACTATTACCGTCGTCGTCGTTGGTTCCGATGGCACCCATGTCGGGCAGTGCCCTGGAGAGGCAGGTGCCCACCTTAGGGGGCTGAAGACGCTGTCACGAACGGGCTCCGAGGGCTGTGTGTGGGGGCAAGGAGGGCAAGGAGCCCGGGGCAGGGGCCTGTGGCCGGAGCCGTGGCGGCCAGCGGAGGGAGCCGTGGCCGGCAGGACGGAGGCCAGCCCCTCTCTGCTCCTGGCCCTCTGCTCCACGGCCTGCACCCACAGAGACCCGGGTGACTGGGCAGCCTTCTGGGGCCAAGAAACGGGGGTGAGGTGGGGTCTGGTGCGGTTTCCGGAACCTCCTTCGCCCGGTGCCCCCCATTTGGGCAGACTTCTGACAGCTGTGCCCCAGGTTCTGCAGCCCAGGGGACTCTGGGCCTGGGTAGGGGTCGGGGGGTCTGGGACTTGGGGAGGCCCTGGATCTGGCGCTTTCGCCCGAGGCAGGGCCAGCTCCCTGCACTGGGCATGTGTGGCCAGGCCGGGTCACTGGCCTCAGGAGGCAGCCGGGGCCAGCCCCGGAGGCTGATAGCCTCTCCTTGAACTTCCCGAGCTTGGTGTGCACACTGGGGTCAACAGCTCCAGGAAAGAATGTGACTGTCAGCAGGAGCCAGGAGCGGCCAGCGCCAGAGGAAACCCGCGCCCGGCTCCAGCAAGCAGAAGTGGGCAGGGCTGTCACGGGGCTTTCCTTCTGGATGATGCCGAGCAGCAATTAGGAATCTGCTCCCAAAACGCCAAAACGCGCTGCCTCTCTCCAGCCGGCAGAGCTGCTGGCCACTGGTTTCTGCAGGACTGAGGTTCTGTCCTTGCTTTCTCACGCCTCGGGACATCGATGCTGGCTGCAAGCCAAGCGTAAGAAAGTGCTAGAACAGGTACCCCAAGATGCCCACGGCCATTTCAGGGTCCTTCCTCGAGCCGGGAACCAGCTGTTTACTGGTTCAGGAGCATTTTAGAGCCATGGAGCCCTTTGAGAATCCACCGAAAGCTGCAAACATCTCCTAGAAACACGGAGATGAACCTGTGCACAGACTCACTGTTTTGCATCTCATTTCGAGGGTCAGCAGATTTTAGGTTCTGAGCCTCTGCCCTGAGGGAGGGTGTGGTCTGTGGGACCCCCCCCCCAACCCAGGAGTCACAAGCCTCCCAATAATAGCTCCGGAATGTCCGCTGACTGCTGTCACACCCGTCCCCACAGCCACTGTCATCTCTCACCCTGCCTCCCATCACCACCTTCTGACCCCCCCACACCCCGAACCTTCAGGGTAGCCTGGAGGGACCCTTCTGGAACACACACCCGAGACTGTCCCTTCCTGCTGTAAGCTGCCCCGTGGCCTCTCGTCTCCCTTGGAGGGAGACAAGGTCTCCACCTGGCTGGCTGCAAAGGCCTGCAAGGCCGTTGGGGCCGGCACCCCTCCAGCTCCCTGCCCCCTGGGACTCACACATGGCTCTGACCTCGCCCTGCTGACCACCTCGGAATCCTTGCCCGGCCAAGCCGTCCCTCGGGTTTCAGCTTAGGCGTCCCTTGAACCTTTCATTCTTTCAGCAAGTGCCCTGCATTCACAGGTGGCCTTTTCGGCTCTGGCTCCCAAAGTGTGCTGGATGGAATCGGACCCAGTTATGGGCTGGCTTCACTGCATAGAGCTGTTCCAGAATGTTCTGGCTGCGTAGAGCTGTCAAAAGTCACGCTGCCTCTGACGACCGCAACTGGCCCCATGGAGTCAGCCAGGCGGGGGATTTCCTGGGCAGTTGTCCCCGTTGGTTTCAGGACTACAGTGCGGTCCAGGGATAAAATGCCACCAGGATCATATGCTTTGGAGAACAGACATCTTTGTGCTGTTCCACCCTGTGTAGGAAAGGGCACTCTGTTGGGAGGTCCCTTTCCTACGCCAGCTTCTTCCCCATCGCAGAGTTTCACTTGGGCAGCCGGAACTGGCTCCGGGGTCCTTCTCAGGACCGGGCTTTGGAGCCCCATCACAGGTCACCCAGACTGGGTCGCCCCTGGGGCACACCGTCCAGTGGGCTCGAGGGGTCTCTGCCACCTGTAGCCCTGCACATGCTTGGCCCAGGCTGCCTCTCCCCACCCCATGGTCCTGGACAGCCCCCTCCTCTTACTGTGACTTCTACAAGGGGCTGATCAGCCGGTCAGCTCTGTTTCCAGGGCGTGCAGTCAGCACCTGTTGAATGAAGGACTTGGTTAAAGTTGCCCCATCAGCACGGTGCCCCAGCTAACATTTAAAAATGCTCTGTAAGTAGCCATTCGTGCCCCTGGTTCTCTGAACTGATGGATGAGTCGGGCACATTTCTTCAGACAGGTGACGCAGCCAGCAGGTGCCTGCCTGTGGGTTCCGCTGTGCCTCCATGGATGCAGCAGCGCGAGGGTCCCCAAGGCCCATAAGAGGTCGAGGCGCTCGGATGGGTGGATTTCAGGAAGGCTGGAGAAGAGCTGGCCTTTGTGGGCCAAGTTCTTGGGCAGCAGCTCGTTACTGTGGCTGGTTGCAGGGTGGGGAGGGGGCAGCGAGTTCGGATTGAGGCGGTCACACCTCTCAACCCCCGACATGCCCCTGCGTTCAGGAACAGCCTCCTTCTAGCTTCATTTATTTGTTTCGCCACCACCTCCTCTCCTGTCCCTTCCCCCATAGTAACCATTCCAAGGTGCATAATTTGCCTCTTAGGTGGCATGTGTTCTTGCTAAATGAATATCATCATTTTGTATGCATGGATTTTTTGTGGAACAGCTTTTTATGGTACAATTGATGCACCATGAGCTGCACCTATATAAAGTACACAGTTTGGAAAGCTTTTGCATGAAGACACCCATGGAGCCATCACCACAGTCAAGACAATGGACCTAGCCGTCACCCCCAAAATTCCCTTGTGCCCCTTTGTAATCCCTCCCACACCCATCCTTCCCCACTCCCACCAGTCAACTATCTGGTTTTGGTCATGTTAAATTAATTAGCATTTTCTAGGAGTTTCATAGGGTATGTACTCTTTTTTTCGGCTGGTTTCTTTCATCCAGCAGAGTCATTTTGAGATACATGTACACGGCTGCGTGTATCAACAGCTCGTTCCTTTTCACTGCTGGGTCATGCTCCGTTGTGTGGATGTACCACCGTTGGTTTATCCATTCATCCGACAGTGGACATTTGGGTCATTTCCACCTTCTGGATGTTACGAATAAAGCTACTATGGACATTCATAGACAAGGTTTCATGGACGTGTGTGTTTGTGTGTCTTGGGTAAATCCCTTGGAGGGGAAGGGCTGGATCATCTGGTGGATGTATGCTTAACATTTTGAGAAACTGCCAAACTATTTTCTGAAGTGCCTGCGCCATTTTACTTTCCCACCAGCAGTGCACGGGAGTTCCAGTTCCTCCACATCCTCACCAACAGCTCTTGCTTTTTAATTTTAGTCATTCTAGTGGGTGTGAAATGGTATCTCATTGTGTCTTGCATTTCCCTAATGGTTAATGATGGCAAACATCTTTTCCCATACTTATTTGCCATCCATATATCTTCTTTGGTGAAGTATCTTTTCACACCTTTTGCCATATTTAAGATGGGTTGTTTGTTTTCTTCTTATTGAGAGTTGAGAATTCCTTATATATTCTGGATACGAGGCCTTTACCAGATATATAATTTGTGAATGTTATCTCCCAGTCTGTGGCTTGTCTTTTCATTCTCTTAGCAATATCTTTCAAAGAGCAGAATATTTTAATTTTAATGAAGACCTATTCATTGATTATTTTTTTCTATGGATCATGATTTTGGTGTGGTATCTGAGACATTTTTGCCTAACCTTAGGTCACAAAGATTTTCGTTTATTTTCTTCTAGAATTTTTATAGCTTTAGATTTTACATTTAGATATATGATCCATTTTGAGTTAATTTTTATATGCTATGCCAGGTATGAATTCAAGTTTTAGGTTTTTCAGCTTATTTTGTTTGTTGCACTGAACTGCCTTTGCATCATTATTTAAAATAACTTATCCATATATATTTGGATCTAGTTCTGAACTCTCTCTTCTGTTCCTTTGATATATTTGCCTACCTTTATGCCCACAAACTATCTGGATTACTCTAGCTTTAGGATAGTCTTAAAATCAGTTGCTGTTAGTCTCTTATTTTGCTCTTTATCAAGGCTGTTTTGACAATCCCATATGAATTTTAGAATCAGTTGTCAATTTCTACAAAACATCTGTTGGGCTTGTGAATGAGATAGCATTGAACTTATCAGTCATTTGGGGAACCACTGACATCTTAACAATATCAACTCTTTTGACCCATGAACATGGCATCTCTTTCCAATTATTTAGATCTTCCTTAATTTCTCTCAGCAATGCTTTGTGGTTGCCATTGTATAAGTCTTGCACATAATTTGTCAGATTCATTCTTAAGTATTTCATATATTTTGAAGCTATTGTACATAGTATTTTTAAGTTTTTCATGTGTTTGTTGTTAGTATATAGAAAATCAATTTGTATATATCAATCCTGTATCCTACAGTCTTGCTAAACTCACGTTTTAGTTCTAGCAGCTTTTATGTCAATTCCATTGGATTTTCTACATAGATGATTATGTCACCCAAGAATAAAAGCAGGTTACCCTTTTCCTTTTCACTCTGAATGCCTTTTTAAAAAATCTTACCTTATTCCAATAGCTGGATCCTCCAATACAGAGTTAAAGTGGTGAAAGGGGGAAAGGGAGCCTCTGTGCCTGGTTCCTGATCTGGGGGAAAGCATCCCATCTCCTAAAGTTAAGTATAATGCTAGCGGTAGGTTTTTCACAGATGTCCTTTACCAAGTTGAGAAAGTTCAGTCTATTCTTAGTTTACTGAGAGTTTTGCCATTAATGGATATTAGCTTGTCAAGTGATATTCTTTCCACTCCTACTGAGCTGGTCATATCATTTTTCTTTTTTCGTGTGTTAATGTGATGAATTGCATTGATTTCTGAATGTTAAACCAACCTTACATTCCTAGTATAACGGTGATGGATTATCTTTTATATATATCGTTAGATCTGATTTGCTAAAATTTGGTTAAGAATTTTCACATCTATGTTTTCGGGGGATATTGCTCTTTAGTTTTCCTTTCTTGTAACGCCTTTATCTGGTTTGGGTGTATCTATGCTGGCCACACAGAATGAACTGGCAAGATTTTCTCTTTTATCTTCTGGAAGAGTTTGTGTAGAATTGGTGTTTTTCTTTCTTGCTCAGACCATGAGGGGGCATTTTGAATCTTTCCTTCCATAGGGCTTGTTTGAATAATTGGTTATCTAGAGCAATGCTGTCCAAGTGAAATAAAATGGGAGCCATATATGCAATTTTGAATTTTTTTGTCACATTTTTAAAAAGTAAAATGAAACAGTTGAGCTAATATTAAAAATATATTTTTGGGAGCTGATGTGGCTTGAGCAGTTGAGCTCCTGCCTCCCACACTGGAGATCCTGGGTTCAGTTCCTGGTGCCTCCTGAAAAAACAAAAATGAACAACAAGCAAAACAAATGAAAAAAAAAAACAACTAATAGGGAAGCCGACGTGGCTCAGTGGTTGAGCGCCAGTTTCCCACATGTGAGGTCCCGGGTTCAATCCCCAGACTCTGGTCTCTCAAAAAAAAAACAAAGAAACTATATATATATGTTTTAGGGAACCCAATATATCTAAAGTATCATCATTTCAACACATAATCAACCTTTAAAAAAAACCATTAACAAAATATTTTCCATTCTGCTTTTCATCCTGAGTCTTGAAAACCCCCTCACATCACACCTCGATTTGGACTCACCACATTTTAAGTGTTCAACAGCCACAGGTTGGTGGGTGTCATGTGAAAATGCTTCTAGCAAGACCAGTCCCTCCTCAGCAGCTGCCCACAGGACCCTCAGTGGATGGGCTGGAGGACCCAGGGCCAGGGTAGGGTCAGGATGGGGCAGAGCCAGCCCTGCAGCAAGGACAGAGCTGGACTTTTGCCAGGGGAGGTGACAGGAAGAGGCGCCTCCCAGAACGGACATCCCTGGTGACCAGCATCCGCTCCGTTTTCTTCTTCGTGTCCAAGCAGGGCACACCTTGACCGCACCTGTCCTTCTCTGCTGTCCTGCCTCAGGTGGTGGGAAAAGCCCTGGATTTTGAATCAGGAAGCCTGGGACCAGATCCAACTCTGCTGCCTGGCTGGCCTCAGAGCCTCGGTTTACCCACCTGTGAAATGAGCCTGACAAGCCCCCCATCTTGCAGGGTGGCCACAGAAACCACAGAGAGGCACCAGCGAGGGCCTATCACGGAAGGTTCTAGGAACCTGATCTCTGACCCCTCTTCCCAGACGTTTCCACTTTAAAGGAGGCCACGCAGGGTCCAGTTTGAACCCGAGATGCATGATGTCGGCTGAGAAGTTCTAATTCCAGCCTCCTGTGGGTCACTGAGGCACCCACCTCCCCCCAAAGGGCCCCCCTCTTTTTCTGCTTCATTTCTCCCAGTCCCTCCGAGAATAAAGTTTACAATGGGTGCCTTGGAACAGTTTCTGGATTTGCCCTCTAGCACCTCACAGAAGCAGCAGGACTCGGGGCGTGGGAGAAAGCCTGGGTCTGAGTCTTGTCCTCCACATAGCACTGGGTGACCGAGGCAAGCGACTTCACCTCTTAGAGCTGCAGTTTTTCCACCTTCGAAATGGAGAGAACGAGGCAGCCTCATCAAGAGTGTGGTAAGGGATAAGATCCACTCATCCAGCACCTTCCACCAGGCAGGGGGCCAGGTGCTGGGATGGCCACAGACCCCAAAACCAAGCCCTGCCTCTGGGGGCCAGCACTCCAGTTGGAGAAATGAGCAACAAACAGGATTAATACGTTCCAACACGGGCCCTGATATGGGGATGAGAGCTAAAGAGGAAAACTCAACAGGGAATGGGGAGGGTTTGGAGTGGGGACGGAGCCTCAATTTTTGGTCATGTGTGGCCAGGAAGGCCTCACCAGGCAGGTGACATTTGAGATTTGCATCAAGACAGAAGGAGATGAGGGAGTGAGACACACAGATTTGCAGATCACAGAAGAACTGATCCATACAGAGGGCATAGCACGTGCAAAGGCCCTGGGGCTGGAGCCTGGTATGTGGGAGAGCACAAAGAAGGCAGAGGGCCTGGAGGACAGGGAGCAAGGGAAAGGGGCAGGCAGAGGGGCAAGTCATAATGGGCCATTGTATGCACTTGGCTTTGAGTAGGATGGAGCCTGGGGGGATTTGAAGCCCAGGAGAGACTTGATCCAACTTGATTTTGAGACACTCTTTCCCTGCGGTGTGGAGATAGATGGAAGGAGCAGGGCAGAAGCAGGAACCTCGTAGGAGGCACTTGTCACCATCTGGATGAGAGCCGGTGGCACTGGGACCAGAGGCAGCAGAGAAAGTGGCAAGAGAGGTCCCACCCTGGGTCTCCTTGGAGTAAGTGGTCGGGTGTGCATTGGGGAGGGGGCAGAGGGGGCACAGCGGTCAGCTCCCACTGGGGACCAGGCACCGTTCTGAACACTTCGCTTACACTTAACTCACGAAAGCACTTCCGCAAAGCAAATGCTTTCATCCCCACTTGCAGGATGGGGAAACTGAGGCACGAGGCGGTCACCTTCCCCAGGCACACAGCTAGTAAGCTGCCCTGATCCAGAGGCCTTTCCAGCCAGGTAGGAGAGTAGGAGCAGCTCCAGCCTCCGGCGCTCGGCACGTGGGACCGAGCAGCAGAGTTTCCAGCAGGTGTCATATCGACACAGAGGAACAGCCTGCCAGCTGGCCCGCGTGCCGCTGCCTCTCGTTAGGGTGTCAACACAGGTGCGAGGGCGGCAAGCTCTTTCCCTAGGGCACCAGCTAGTAAATAGCGTGGGTGTTGTGGGCCACGCGGCCCCTGACGCAGCCACTCAGTCCTGCCTCATAGCAGAAGGCAGTCAGAGATGAGTGGGCGTGGCCATGTGCCGATAAAGCTTTATTTACAGACACTGAAATGTGAATTCACATCATTTTCATGGGTCATGAGATAGCCTTCTCCTTTTTATTTTCAATTCAATTCAATTCAATTCATTTGTTTATTTATTTTTCAGCATTTAGAGCAGCCAAATCCAGGGGAATGGGGAGTCCATTCTCAAGGGGCCCTGAGCCTCTGCAGTGGGTGATGGGAACGCTCTGGTCATGGGAATTAACACCCCTGAATTGTATGCTGGAAAGTGGTTAGAATGGGAAGTTGTATGTTGTGTACATGTTAGCACAATAAAAGCCAGAGATAGCAGCTATGCACAGCAGGGGAAGCAGAGAGAGACTGAGGGGGAAGACTTTTCTCATTTGTCTGTTTCTTGTTTATGATGCTGATGATGATGGAGATGATGAAAATGCCCTAATAACGACTGGCGTAATGAACGCACAGCTATGTGATTATACCAAACACCCTCGACTGCACACTTTGGATGAACGGTATGCTTTATCAATGTGTATCCATAAAATTGATTTGTTAAAAAAAAAAAACATGCCAAAGTCCTTCTTGGCTCAGGGCGGTATGAAACCCGATGGCAGGCCTGTTTGCCGAGCCCCCAGGTGGGGTGGAGAGCGGAGGGGCGTGCTGGTCGAGGAGGCCCAGGTGACAGGCACAGACCTCAGCCCCTCCTAGGATGGGGCCATCTGGCCCTGTGCACACCCCAAGGACAGGCCTGAAGCCCCTCTGTCTCCGTGGGGTGAGCCCAGGCTGGCCTCCAGCCAGACCTCAGCGCCCCTCGCGAACCTGCCCCAGGCCCCTGCCTCCCTCCAGCCCGAGGTCCTTGGCATCGTACCTGACAATGACGCTGGAGGCTTAATTTTCTTTCCTTTTTTCTCTCTTTCTAAGATAAAAGCATTTTAATAGATGGCGGCCAAGAGACCCTGTCAGAGTTGACAACTGAGTCTTTGGAGGTCGCTCTTACTTTCCTTTTTAAGTCACTTTAAATTTGGCAAGCACTTGGTGCGTGCCAGGCGCGGTCCCAGCATTTTAAGGCACTTCCTTGCTTCACCCGCCCCCCCGCCCCCAGGCTGCGACCTGGCCTTGTCCAATATGTCCAGTCTGCAAAGGAAGGTGCAGCAGACACGAGGAGAAAAACGATGGAAAGAAATGCTTTTTAATAAAAGGCACAGAACACAAACATTCCTAGAACCGGTTTTTGTCTGGAATCCCCTCCACATGTTGGGACTTTAAAGCCTTCGTCCACCTCGTTTGCAGGTGAGGGAAGGACGACATGACAGGCGGCGATTCGGGCTCTCACGGGCGCTGGGCTGGCCAGCCCCGGCACTCCTCGTGGCCAGGAGTCAGCACCGAGATCCCGGGCTCCGGAAGCTCCCACCTGGGCAGGGCTCCCTCAGCCCCCATGGGCGGGCTGCTCATTTCCCCCGGGCACCCCGTGGAGGAGACAGGGAAGGTCTGGGAAGCCCTGGCTGGTGCTCAAAGGCGCTCATGCTAATTAGTGAGCACTTACTGTGTGCACAGTTCCAAACCCTTGGCCTGCAGTAACGCAGCAGCTGGCGCAGCAGCCCCTGGAGGCTCATTTGACAGAGGAGGAAACCGAGGCACATGCGATTATGGCCTGGCCCACGTCACCACGCAGTCACTGGCAGAGCTGGACTGGGATCCGGTTGTCCAGGAGCGAGCCTGGGCAGGAGGGCAGGTGGCTGGGAATGTGAAATGAGATTCTGTCCCAGAGCAGGCAGGCGGCTGGGGGACCCCGACCCCCCTGGGAAGGGCCCCAAGCTCTGGGAGTGAGTGGGTGATCCCCTCCAGACCCCGGGTTGGCTCCTCCCTGCGACATGTGCCACGAGCAGCAGGCACAGCTTCCCGGCCGGGAACAGAGACCCACAGATGTCCCCACCAAGCCCTGGACACTACGTGGCCGATGCTGGGGGAGGAACGGCTTCTGCAGGCAGCTGGGGCCTGCCAGAGGCTGCAGGGACCACATCTGGGCCCCTTGCCGGGTCCATCAGGGCGGGTAAGGAGCTGGGGCTCACCAGCGAGGGTTTCAGGGCGTGTCCCCACCCCCAACCAGCCCAGAAGGCAGGTCGCAGGGGCTGCCAGCCGGGCACTGCCGTCCCCTGTGCCTCCAGACCCAGCGGCTGGAGGTCGCAGAAGAGGCTGAGCTGGTTTGCAGGGACTTCTCCCAACCAAGGGGTGCCTTCGGCCCCAGGGGCAAGGTCCAGCCCCAGCCCCCCAGAAAGAACAAGGAAGACACTTGTCTCCCTAGCCCAGACCCATGGGGGAGGCTCGGCCCCCATAGAAAAGCACATGGGACAGTCCCCTGCGGGGCACGGCTACTCCCCAGGCCAGGCCACTTCCGAGCCCACCCCAGAACCATGCCCAGGGGTCCCTGCAGCGTTGCCCCAACAGGGGCTCCTTGGCTGGATGCACGCCCCTGCGACCAGGGGCGGGGGGCTGCCCATCTCCACTCCTGCGGGGTCCGGGTGCCCCCAGCCCAGCCCACCCCATCCAACCCATGGCCAAGTGCCAGCGGCCACCCCTGCAGTCCTCTCCGTCTGCCCACTCTCCCCTATGAGCTGAGCCTGAAATGAGGATGGGGTGTGGCCGTTGACTCAGGAGGGGACCCCACGCAGCAGGAGTGGGCACCAGCAAAGGGAGGGTGCTGAGCTGGGTCCCACCGCTGGCTGCTGGGACCCTATCCCCGGGGTGGGGGCCTCTGGGGAAGGCAGAAACAGAGCCTGGGGAGTGAGGTCCCCAGGGCCGGGAGGCAGGGGCTTACCCCCAACCCTCAAACACATTGGCTGGAGGTGGCCCCCGTGGGCTTGGGAGAAAGTCCCCAGGCAGGAAAGAAAGGAGGAGTTGGCAGTTCTGGGGGCGCTGCTGGCAGGAGCAGGAAGCAGCAGGCCAAGGACGTCTGTCCCCGAGAGTGTCTGCCCCCCACCCCATGGGTTCTTGGCTCTGAGCTCCCTTCTGCACGATGCCCCCAGCTCCTGGATCCTTCGCACCCTCCCCTCGCCCTGCCTACTGCCCTGAGTGCAAATCTGCCCACCTCACCCTGCTGGACACCTGCAGTGGCTGTGCCTTGCCCTGGGGACCCCACCTTCCAGTGCTGCAGGTTCCACCCCTCACCTGCCACCACCCAGCCAGGGTGAGCTATCCAGGGCCTCCCTTTTGCACCCCTGGCCCCTGGCCCATGCAGCCTTTGGATCTCAGCTTGGATGAGTAAACCGACTCAGAGACGTTAGGTAACTAGCCTGAGGTCGCACAGCAAGGCCACAGCAGAGTAGGGATCCCTTCCTCGGGGTCCAGCCCTGAACCCTTCGCTCTGGTCCCTGGGCCACAGCAGGGAGCCTTCATGGTTCTGCTGGCCCAGGTCCCCCAGACCTGGCCACCCCTCGTGGTTGTGCAAGTTGCACCCCCCCACACCAAGCTGCGGCTCCTGATGGGACTGAGACCCCGAGCTGGGATGCAGGGCCACACCAGCCAGCGGACAGGCCGCACGCTGATGGACAGCCCAGGGGGGTCTTCTAATTCCCCTGTAGCATGGAAAGTGATGAGCCAACTGGGCTCCTCAGAGCTCGACCCAAATTGGTGGGTGCCAGGAGAGGCATCTCATGGGGGGTCCTCCTTCCTGATGACACCCCCATTTCTCAGGGATCCAGCCTGATGCCCCAATCAGGTCTGGGCCCCCTGACTCTCTGCCAGTCCCCGGAGAGGCCGCTGCCCCCACCACGGGCTCCTCCACCTCCCCCCCTCACCCCAGGGTAAGGGAAGCAGGTCAAGAGATCAGGAGAGCAGCTTCCCACCCCGCATCCCAGCAGGGTCCCCCGAACCCCTCAGAGGCTCCACACCCTGAATTAGCAGGGTTGGGGGCCACCAGCTCCGGGAGGCCAGGTCGTGAGGAGGTCTGCAGAGAGAAGGAGCAGCAGTGGGCTGGGAGGCAGCCCCCGCACGTGACTGGAGGGGCAGCAGAGGGTGGCGAGGGGGACTGGGCTGGGCCGTGCAAGAGGCCCACCCAGAAGCAGCCGAGAGGCCCCGGGATCCCCTCCGGCCCCAGCGCCTCCCTCCCAGAGCTGCCCCTCCTCCTGGCCCCTCCTTCAGGCAGGCTGGGGAGCCAGAGGCAGTGGGCACCCACGGCGCCCCCTCATGGGCGCCCCCTCCACGCACTTCACACCCAAGCAGGGTGGGGGGCACTGAGCCACGATGAGCCCCCCGGATGGAGCCTCCAAGGGGCAAAGCCTGGACTTTGCCATCCCCTCAAGAGAACTGACGAGGCCAGTGGGGTAAAAGGGCAGAGGTCCACGCAGGGCAGGGGCAGGGGGCCTGGGGGCCCCTGGGCTCCCTCCTGTCCCCCAGCAGCCATGAGGGTTCCAGGGAGCTGAGCAGTGTTTAGGGAGGAGATGAGAAGAGCAGGTCTGGGAGCCCGAGGAGGCAGAGTGCAGCACCAGGAGGTGGGGAGGGGGTGTCAGGGGACCCTTGTGCCTCCCAGCCCATGCGCAAGCTGACCTGGCTCAGTCACCCTCAGGTATGCCCAGCACACAGCTGATGCTCAGTAAGTGCCTGATGAAGGAGACCTCTCCTTGGGGAGCCAGTGGGTACCGCACACACTGACCAGGTGGGCATGGGGCTGGTATGCCAGGGCCTGGGGGGTGGGGGTGGCTCCTGTTGGTCTCGTGCCCCTGGCCTGGCATTCCTCTGTCCAGGCCTCTGCCCCCAAGACCCCCAAATCCCACCAGGCCGCCTTCATTGAGTATCTCCTGTTTGTCCAGTGCTGTGAACTCTGGGACAGGTGGAAGAGATTGAGTCCCAGCCCCTGCCCTGCCCTAGGAGGGGCACTCACTTGTCACGGAGCAGCAGGAGGCCCGGACGCAGCCACTAAATGGAGTTGTTTACTAGGAACTCAGGTGGCACCCATGGGCACATGGGAGCCATTGTGAGTTCTAGAGCTGGGTAGTGTCACACCAAAGGCCTTGCTGGAGGGCGACCCCATGACTCCTGAGACATCAGTGAGGTCTGACACAGGAAACAGTCCAGGGCAGATCCTGGGGTAGGTGGCTGTGACATCACAGAAATCTGGAGGGAGAAACCAGCTCTGCATCGTGTCAGCTCCATGAGCCCGGAAAGGACCCTTGGCCTCCTCACGGGGCTGGGCAAGGGGTGAGTGAGACAAGTATGAGCTGTCATCTGCTGCCCACACAAGACGCTCACCCCCACAGACGGGGAGCCGGCCCGGATGGGGAGCTCACTCACATGCAGAGGAGCGCTTGCTGCTGCCACAGACAGGGAGCTCACTCCCATGCACCACGTCCCGGCAGCCATCTGGTTCCCAGCTGGACCCCCTTCCACCGCCCCGAAGCCTCCCCATGGGCCCAAGGGGGGAGAACCCAGATCCAGGGGCCCTGGGCTTGAGAAGGGCCATCCAGCTGACCTGGGGTGTCCCCAGGGTCTCCAGACCCCACTCCTACCCTGATTGCCACCAAAGAAAATAGGCGTTCTATTTCCCAGGTACAGGTGAGGAAACCGAGGCACAGAGAGCTTCTGGGAGGAATCTGGCAGAGGCGGGGCTCGAGCCAGGTCTCCTGAGCCCCAGGCCAGTGCCCTTCCCACCGACCCTTTGGTGCCTGGGGCCCCCAAGCTGCTGCTGCAGCTTTCCCACCTGGAGGCCACCTGGGCCAGGGATCGGCAGCCAGCCAGGGACACGGGAGCCACGGCTCAGCAGACCCAGCCCATGGGGGCCCCGCCGGGGGTGCCTGGCCCACAAAGCTCACACCAAGCCCTCCTGGGAGCGGGGAGAGGGACCCTCGAAGCCCCCAGGCCCAGCCTGCCCCCGGAGCCGGCCCCTTGGAAGGCCTCTAGCCAACTTCTGGGGGCCCAGACATCCTGGGTTTCCAGGCTGTTCTGGGAGGTGGAGGTAGCCCGGCAGCCCCAGACAGGAACTGCCCCCTGGAAAGCAGCCTCGGCAGGTGCAGGGGAGCCTCTGGCTCCAGGGGTCTCAGGCTCGGGGCAGCCTGAGCCATGCCTCAGGGCCCCCACCCCAGCCAGGTACCTGCTGGGATCCTGGGCACAGAGTGGGCAGCGGGAGTCACTGCTGTCCCAGGAGGGCCCCCAAAAAGGCACCCTGAGACCCCCTCACCCACCAGGGGAGCCTCAAAGGATCCTTCAGGTCTCATGGGGAGGTGTTGCCCCAGGAGCCTCTCTCTGGGGTCAGCGTCTCCTCCGGGGGCACCCAGCAACACCATCCATCCAGAGGGCAGTGTGTGTGCCCACCTGCCCCTGCCCAGGTGCGGCCCCGTGCCCCACACCACACCTGCTGAGTTGGCACTTTCGGGGCTGGGCCCTTCTCGAATGTGGGGCTGGGGGCCCGGCAGGCCCTGCGGACAGTCCCCGGGGGCACGGAGGGGTGGCTGCCGTGGCAACAGGGAGAGTTCGCATCACCACGGTCACCGGCCCCAGCCTCCTGCGTGGGGGCTTCCAGAGTCCAGGGTGGGCCCAGCCATGCAGACTGACCTGCAAGCGCCCCCCAGGGATGAAATGACTCAAACTGAGAACAGCGAGAGCGCACGAGCTGAGCACAGGAGCCCATTGGGCAGCACCTGGGAGTCACCTACCTACCGGCCGTCAGGTCACAGCCACCTGAGGGCAGTGTCAGCACAGGGGGAGGTCAGCTGAGCAGAGGCCTCAGAGAGAGCAAGCCCGGGCCTCAGCAGGTGCACAGCACTCCACAGTTTACAAGGCACCTCCTGCGGCCTCTCTCGCCTGAGCTCCTCCCACCTGCAAGGTGGGTGTCCCTTGGCAGCTGTTTCACAAGGGAGGAAACCGAGGCAGAGGAGGTGTGGAGACTGGAAGGCTGACCCCAGGGCTGCCCCTCCACTGGGTGGGGACAGGTCTGGATTTCCTGCTGCTCCCCACCCGAGGGGCAGTGTCAGGTGGAGAAGGCTCTCGAGGCCCCACACCCACCCATGCCTGGTATTTTTATTCCCATGTGAGTCTGCTGCCAGGAGAGCAGTTAAAGCTCAAGGCCTTGTTTTTTCCTTCTACTTTCGGGGTCAATGGATCCCTTATCTGGAAGATCTTATCAGGACGTCCCTGGAGCTGGCTCCTCGGGGTACGGGAGGCCCAGAAGGCAGCCAGGGTGTCAAGGACAGACCCGTGGGTGGGGGCAGGTGGGGCCTTCCGCCTCCAGGGACCCACCTCTGTCCCCTCCTTCTCTCTGGGATCACATCCCAACAATACCTTTCCCTCTTGGAGGAGCATGGAGGGAGCAGGCATCGAAACACAGAGAGCTGGAGTTAAACAGAAAGTCAGAAAGAGCGGGGGGCAGGGGGGACAGGGTTAGAAAGGAGGCAAGGGGAGGGGAGGGGGTTCTCTGGGGCCCAAGGGGAGATATTTTCAGCCTTTAGCTATACAGATTGGATCTGAGCTTCCTAGCAGCCAAGGTGAAAGGGGGAGGAGTTGGAGGAAGCTGGAGGTGGTCTGATGGATGGAGCCTAGAATATTCCCCAGAAGTCATTTGGACTAATCCTTGCCACTTTCCTTGCCATGACTTTTCCTCTTCTAAAAGGCAAAGACAACAAACACCAGATTTTAGGACCAGGTATGCGTGTGTGCGTGCATGTTCCTCATCCATCCTGTAGTTCGGCAAACACTCATTGAGCACCGACTGTGTACCAGGGCTGAGTTACATGCTGGGAAGCTGGTGGCCGGAGACGCAGGCATGGACTCTGCCCCAGGTCCCTGAGAAGGAAGACAGTGAACAAATATAACTCGAGTAAAACTGTAGTCAGCTAAGCATCTGAGGCTGCCGCTTCCCCTGAGGGCACTGAGGTTTCCAGGACCCAGCCCTGTGCTGCAAGAGACGGGAGTGTGGGCAAGAAGAGAGACAAGGGGCTGGGGGCCCAGAGGGAAGGAGGGGGCCGCGGCCCCGGGGAGGCGAGCGGCCGCGGGCCGGGAGCGGCCTCCGCGTGGGACAGCAGAGTGAGGGCGGGGTGTGCGGCTCTCCACCCAGACCACGGGGCACCCCAGCACCCACTTCGGACCGGGGACTTAGTCTCCTCTCAGCCATGCCCATGCCAGGGGCTGCTCTGAGGGCTCAGAGGTGACCCGGGTAAGGTGCTTAGGCCCAGCCCGGGGCGCCGAGCACCCAGCGAGCGCGGCCAGCGGTCAATCCTATGGACAGTGGTGTCTGACACTGAACTTGAAGCGGCTCCCACTCCGTGCCTTCGTTCCTTCCTTTTATCCCCAAACCCACAGTGAGGTCTCCTGACGGTTTGGGGGATGAGAGAAGGGGGGGCACCCAGCACGGAGCAGCGAGGCGCTGCGTGGGGCAGCAGCGGGAGGGCCTGGACGAGCAGGCCGCGGCTGCACTGCCCCTCGGCACCACTCTTCCCTCGGGGACGCGAGCTGGAGCTAAGAGGCGTGGAGACGAAGGGACACAGCTGTTCCCTGCTCTGCTAGCACAGAGAGCTGCACTCGAAAGAAACCTTGTGTTATCAAAAACTGCATTATTTAACAAATCTGTTTCGGGGTTAAAAAGGAGGCGAGTGGCCGGAGAAGGTCAGATCTGAAGAGCAAATCATGTTTTCCTTACGGGAATCTCAGCATCAGAGGCGGGGTTTGCGGCAGTGGACTTCCTTCGGCAAGGTCGAAGGACAGGACCGCTGTCATCAGGGTGGCAGACCCAAACCTGGGCATGGCAGCCAGCGAGCGGCTCCAGAGACCTTCCAGGCCCCCGCCACTGGGGCCCGCCCACCCCGGCCCCCGCCCACCGCTCCGCCACCTGCTCCCCTACCTGCCTCCCAGCCCCACGCCAGTCCCACAGGCTTTCCGGCGGTTCCTGGAACGTGCCAGGTCCCTTCCCGCTGCAGGTACTTTCACTGGCTGTCCCACCTGCCTGGACTGCTGTCCCTGGAGCTGGCTCCTTCCCTCCATCCCGTCTTGGCTTAAATGGCGCCTCCTCTGACTACACCCCGTGTAGCCTCACCCGTCTGCCTGTCAGTCTCCAGGACACCCCTCTTTTGCCCCTTTCAAGCTGTGCTCACTCTTGTATGGCTGTTTGTCTCCGTTCCCCCCTCACCCCAGACCATCTCCTCTAGGGGGGAGCATGTGGGCCCCTCCCTGCCCTGTACCTGGGGCCCAGCATGCTGTAGGATAAACTGCAGCCCGTCCCCAGGCTCCTGGCTCTCCCCCTGCGTGCCCCGCTGTTCCCATGTAGGCATGCCCGTCCCAGCTGCCACCACCCCCACCCCATTGTGGTCCCAACGACACAGGCCATATCCCTAAGTAATTCACAGCATCATCTCCAGCTGGAGAGACAACCCCGAGGGCTGGCGGAGGTGCCCTGCCCAGGACCTGCGTGGAACTCTCTGGAAAACCAAATTCACCTCGGCACAGGAGCAGCATGGTGGCCTGGGAAAAAAATAAAACCCGGGACGTCAGGCGCCCTGGGTTTGCCCCCAGGCCCTGCCATGAGGCGAGCTGAGTGACGCTGGTCAAGCCACTTCTGTCCCGCGGGCCTCGGGGACCCCGAGGGTGGGAGTGAGGGTCTCCTGTGCACAGGTGGCCTTGCAGGCTGGCGAGGTGACTAGCGTGGGGCCAGGGGCCAGGTCGTCGTTTCAGAGAGACCAAGCAGCGCCGCCCCTGGCTCCCTAGGCCTGGGACCCCCAAGCTGAACATCCAAGAAGTTACGGGAAAATAAAGGGCAGTTCAAAAACAGGCCAGGGAGGATGCTCTATTAGCTCCCGCTGGGCCGCCCCTGGCAGCTCTTTGGGGGCTCCGAGACCCGAGCCCCCGGCCCCCAAGACTTCGATCCCAGCCCCCAGCCTCCGTCTTGGGCAGCCAGGCCAACGTGCAGCCGAGAGCAGGCCGGCTCCTTCAGCTTCCCCACCGGGGGTGTCCAGCCACCCCTGCTGGGGGGCCCGGGCAGAGCGGGACTGGAGCCTCCTGCTTTGGGATGATACACGGTCCCAAGTGACCTCCTTCAAAGCCGTGAAATCAGTCCCTAGAGCGGGCCCCCGGGCGTTTCCTGTAGCTATCACAGCAAAGCTCCACAAATTCAGGAGCTTAAAATGTCACACATTATTTCTCTGGAGACCAGAAGGCTCACGGGGCCATTTCCTGGCCTTTTCCGGCTTCTAGAGGCCTCCTGCACCCCTGGGCTCGTGGCCCCCCCAACCTCAGCCGCCATTGTCACATCACCTTCTCTGCACCTGACTCTCCTGCCTCCCTCTCCTAAGGCCCCTCTGGTTCCATCGGGCCCAGCAGTTCATCCAGGATAATCTCCCGTCTCCAGCACATCTGACAAATCCTCTTTGCCAAGCAAAGTCCCATTTTCATGGCTTCTGGGGATTAGGACGTGGGCGTGTTCTGTCTACTACAGACTTGCACACAGTTGGTGCTCAAGAGATGCATCAGCACAGTGACGCCGGCTGCATGCTGGGCTTTTCCCCACCCGAGGCCGCGTAAAGCCGGCACCGGCTCTCCCGCGTGGGTGGGGGTGGTGGTCCTGCCTCCCAGGGGAGACAGAGGCTCAGCCCAGGGCACGTGCTCGGCAGGGAGCCAGGCTGCTCCCAGGGGCCTGCAGGACCCCGAACCTTTCCCGGCACGATCCCGCGGCTCCCCCGCAGCTTGTCCCCAGCCGTACCCCACGAGGACGTCTGGGCCATCTCCAGAGCCCCCAGCCTCTGATGCTGGGGGTTTGGGGTGGCCACCCCAGCGCCTGAGCCCGATCCCCCTTTGTAAGTTGGGGCGAGGACCACCCCCAGTCCAGTGTGTGATCAGCAGGGAGACCCGAGCCCGAATCTGGCTTCTGCCAGCTGCTGGGGGCAAGCCAGGCAGCCATGTCTCCCGCAGGGCCCCCACCCAGACCCCAAGCACAAAGCTCTGGGCCACGGAGCCTCACTGGGAAGGTCTCGTGTACGACACGCCTTCTCTTTTCGCCTCTTCTGGCAAGGCTGTGCGATGGACAATGGAGATGACATACCATCAACCCCTCAAGCAAAGCAGCAGAGTTCCGGCCGGCCCGCGCGCCGCAGGACCTTTGCACCACCAGGGGGCAGCATTGTTTTCTACTAATCTTAGATGAGGACACCTCGCCACCTCCCCCGGTCCCAAAAGGGCCCCGCCCCCTGGGTTCATGGGCTGGGGGTGTCAGGCTGCCTGGCCGCTCCCAGACCCCGTTTCTTATCATCACAATCCTAAGAGGAAATGGACTCCCCAAGATGAGCTCAGCCCACGGGTGGGCAGTGGACAGGGCCCTTCCCCTCCAGGGCCGCTCTTCTCTTTTGCACACCCACCCACATTTGCTTGCACAGAGTGGGACGGAGTCCTCCACGGGGCCACAGGCCTCTTTCATGCACGTGCACACACATGCCTGCACCCTCACACATGCTCCCGCACACCTCCTCACAGGCACACACACATTCACTCACGCTTGCGCTCACACACCCACTCCACGCTCACTACCACGCACTCCTCCAGGGTCCCAGCGCAGAGCCCACGTGCTGGCCCCACCCTGCTCGGGCGAGTCTCCCCCAGAGCCACTCCCCCCCTCGGGGGTGCTTCTCTCGGCCCCTGGCCCACCGCGCTGGCCCTTTCCTTTCCCTTCTACTGATCCCTCCGCCGCTCGGCCAGCTGGGTGCCACGGCTGTGGGGGGCAGGGGTGCCGTCTGATGCCACCGCCCCCACCAGTGGCATGCAGACCCCCTGGCTCCCCCGGGCCTGTTGCTGTCAGCGTGGTCTGCAAAGTCCAAGCCTAACCTACCAGAAGAGTCCCGGGCTGGGGGCATTTCAGACCCTGTGGCACCAGGGGGACGTGTCCCAGCGGGGCGTTCACTCACTCACTCGCACACGCACACACGCGCCTGTACACACACGCCGCACCCCGCCGCCGCCTCGTGGAGAGGTGGGGGAGGAGGCTGCGTTCCTGGGGTCCCATACGGCCTCCTGGCATTTCGGAACCCCCATGAACCAGCCCCCTTTGTTGGAAATAAAATCATTTATTTGCCCATCAGGAAATGAAGCTGGGGTGACCCAGAGGGAAGGGGAGATGGGCCAGACTCAGACCTGAAGAGGGATCCCCAGAAGAGTGAGGGGGAGGGCTGATGTCCAGGGGCCTTGGGCGGGGGGCAGCGCCGGGAGGGCCAGCACTCCGCCCGGCCTGGGGGGCTGGAGGCAAGCCCTGCCCTTACTGAGATAGAGTTCACATCTCAGACACTTGATCCACTGAGAGCTCAGATCCCCTCCGCCCCCAGCTCTCGGGGCGCCCCCCCCCTCAGGGCCAGATAGGATTTCTCCAAGATGAATCCAGAGCGCTGGGGAGGGAAGGCTGCCGCCTGAGGGGCTCTGTGCCGGGCCTCAGGGGGGCCCTACGGGGGCTGGGGCTGGGGCGGGCGAGCCAGGCCCCCACGTTGCCCTGAGAGGAGGGGACAGGCAGCCAGCCCCGGCCGTGGGGGCTGGGAGGGGCGCCCAGCACTCGGGGACAGTTCCAGAGGCCGGAGCAGGTGGGCGCAGCAGGAAGCCGACGAGGGCGGAGCAGGGCCCAGCCTCCTGTGGTTCTTTGCAGAGAATGGGCCTGTGGAGTCGGGGTCCAGGACGTCCAGGCTGGGCAGGGCCGGGGATCACGGCACCGTCACTGTCCAGCCTTGCGCGCTTCCCCTCTGCATGGGCTCGGAGCCTCACAGCTGCCATCGTCACCTCGTTTTGCCAAGTGGCCCAGGGGGTCCCAGGCTGCCCGGGGGCCACGGGGCCCAGCCCCTCAACAAGGCAGGCCATGCTCCCAGTGCGCAGAGCTGCTGAAGCCGGGGTGCCCCCTGGGCAGTGGCAGGAAGCACTTTCCAGGAACCTGGGACACCAGGAAGGCCCAGGGGACCCGAGGTTTCGGGGAACGGCCCGGGGGAGGAGGGGGTGGGGAGGGGGCAGGGAGCGTCTGAGCCGCAGCAGATGGACGCCCTGAGACCCTCGGGCCCAGGCTCAGGGACCACCCCGGGAAGGAACCCACAAGTGCCGGGGCAGGGCCGTGGGGCCCAGCAACCCCGGGCATTGTGTGAGCGGGCATTGGGGGGACGCAGCTGGGGTCCTTGGGCTCCCTTGTCTTGCTAAGAGGGCTTTAGCCCAGAGGCTGTGGGCAGCCCACCTCTAACTCTGTGAGAAAACAGGGCGGGGGGCCAGAAAGGGCTTCCGCCTTTGGACCCCACAACCCCTGAGAGCCTGCAGCAGATTGGGGTACCTGCCTCCTGAGCACGGCCCTGAGGCTGCCCCTACCCGCCCAGCCCACCCATAGCTCCCACAGCTCCCCAAGCCCAAGGCCCAGTGGGTTCCCTGGGATGCCCCCAGCCCACGGGCTGTCTGAGACGACCGGGTGGGCACAGAGGGGCTCCAGGCATCCTCCGACCCGCGTGCCGGGGGGCTTAGGCTGTCCCCCAGGCGGGTTTGCTCCCTGTGCCCCAGGGCGCCGAGGCTCCTCAACCTCCCCATCTGCTTCCAAGGAAAGCCATTCCTTTCAGTGGAGTCGCCACGGTTCCGAGAAGCCGTGTGTTAAATGAAATTGCCTTCAGCAAATCCCAGCTTCCTGTTCTGACAGAGAACACCTGGCGCCCCGAGGTCTCCCAGCCTCCCCGGAACCCTCGGGGAGCCCCTGCCTTCCCGGATGAGGTCATCCTTGAGCCCTTGCTGTGACGCCCCCACATCCTCACGGAGGCACCAGTCAAGCCAGGGGTGGCAGCCAGGGGGCACCTATGATTTTCTGGGTCCCCACGGCATGCTCAGAGCGGGGTTAAGTGCTTCTTTGTGTGAGCTTGGGTTCGGCTCACATGACATCATCTAGCACCTAGGAAGTGCCAGCGCTCCATCTCATACCGAGATTCCAGCCACACAGGGGATCCCGAACTTGGACAAAGCAGGGTGGGGGGTCCGCCCATCCCCGGCACTGGAGGCTGCTCCCTCCTTGCCACAGGTCCCCGCCACAGGGGCCCAGCAGACAGCCAGGGGACTCGAGACGAGGGCCAGGGGCTGGTGGGAGCTCAGGGGCTGCGGAGGCTTCCGGAAAAGGAAGAAGGTGAGCTGAGGGTGAGGGTGGGGCTGGGCCAGGAGGTAGTCAGGTGAGGGTGGGCTGCTGGGGAACGGGGTGGGCAGAGGTGTGGGGGAGACCCGAGACCAGGGAGGGGGAGGCTGGTGTCCAGTTTGGCCAAAAAATGGGGTCCCCCTCCTTGATGAGTGCCCCACGCCCTGGCCTGAGACAGCAGCCGCCCCGACCTGGCTGCCTGTGTCAGGGCACCTGGGTTCAGGCTGACCCCCAAGCTGGGGCGGGCAGAGCCCTCTTTGTATCTCCTTCCTTCCTCTGCCCCAACCGCCCTCTCCCTGGCCCCTCTTTTAGCTATTAGGGACTTCCTTTCTCTCCCCCCTTCCCTCTCCCTCTCTCCCTCTCTCTTCCTCCCTTTTCCCCCCTCTACCCCCATCTTTCTCTCTCCCTTCTCTCTGCTACTCCTCCTTCTCTTCCTATTTTGCAGTCTTGCTCTCTTTGTACATCTCTGTTTCTATCTCTGACCGCCCCCCTCCATCTCCCCCCACCGTGTGTGGCTCTCTGCCTTTATCTCTGTCTTCCCACCATCTCTCTCTCTGTTTCTCTCCTCCTCCATCCCACCTGCGCATTTCAGGCCTGACCCTAGGAGCCCCTGGGTCCCCTCGTCCCTTCCCTGTGCACCCCCATTCTCCACGTGCCCCATCTCTAGCTGCAGGGGCTGGAGACTCCCGGTGATGGCCTGAGACAGCCCCCCGCCCCCCACCCGGCACCCTCGGGCTTCGTGGCGTTCGCTGTCAGCATCCTTGCTTCTCCCTCCTTCTCTCGGGATGACTCGGTCCTGGGGAGACCCCTGGGGAGTCCGTGCCCACCTGAAGGAGGAGGCAGCGCCCAGAGCACCCCCTCCCCGGGGGCCACGTCTTTACTCCTGTTCCCTCGCCGTCACCAGCTGCTGTTTCCTGGGCCCTCTGAGGCCCCAGCCCCGTGCCAGGCCCCCATGGGACCCCACCTCGCCACAGCGCCCTTGGCAATAATTAATTATTTACAGATTAATGAGCTGATGGCAGATGAACTAATTACAGACTGATTAAAGACTAATTAATTCATCACAGATTAATCAATTCTGTAATCATCCCCTTTTATAAATGAGGAAACTGAGGCTCCATGCGCTGCAGGGCTTGGCCGAGCTGCCCTGGCAGAGGCTGCTGGACCTCAGCAGGGCCTAAGCCCGGGCCAAAGCCCCTGCCAGGCCCACCAGAAGCTTCCACTGAAGAAGTGCCTCGAGGCCTCAGGAGCCCCTGGTCCCATCCCTTCTTTGCCAACACAGAGATGGAGCACAGGACGGTGACTGCCGTGTCCCAGGCCAAGCAGCTGGCAGGTGGCAGCCTCAGGCTCCAGGGGCGCCCCTGACCACCGCCCCCACTGCCCCTGGGGCAGCCCCCACTGGCCTGTACCACCTCAGCAGGGAAAGGCCAGGACAGAGCCAAGTGCAGCCCCCAGGACGGCACGGACTCCAGCAGGCCCCTGCCAGCAGCCCTGGGCTGCACTGGGCGCACGGATGCGGTTTCATGAGCACCGTTCCGGGCCCAGAAGGGGCCGGGTCAGACCGGATCTCGCCCCCTCGGAACGGCGGGCGCTCTGCCGTGGCCACCGTCCACTCCACCCCCGGGTGCCCCAGCCTCCGGGGCCAGCTCCCCCTGCTGCTGTCACCTGTAGGCCCTGTGGTTATTTGAGGCTGCACTGTCTTACCTAAAGGGAGAGACCAACGCGGCTTCCACGTGCCCACCGGGGCCGGGTCATGGGCAGCCCACGGTGGCCCCAGCCTGGAGGCCAAGCCAGGCACACAGAGGACGGGGCGATGGAGGTGAGTCTCGAAGCCCTGATGCACCAGGCAAGGAAGGGGCGGCAGGTGCTGGTGCAGAAAGCATTGTCACCACCCTGTACCTGGCTTTCCACACACACACCTCCCTCCAGCCAACGGCTCATTATCCCCATTTTGTGGATCAAGAAACCGAGGCACAAATCGGTGGGTGAACTTGCCCACTGTCAAGCAACAGAAACCTGGCAGAGCCAGGATTTTCCATTAGGTCTGTCTCCCTTCCCACCTCCCTGCAGGTCTTCCTTGCTGGTTCCTGGTTCCTCTGCAGCAGCCCTGGCCCCAGACCTCCTGTCCCCCGCATGCATGGGCCAAGTGGTCCCAGCATCCCTGTGCTCCAATGCAGCGTCCACCTACATCGCTCCCCAATTAACAACAGCGGCAGCATTCGCCAAGTGATGTCTCCCCCAGAGCCTTCCCCAGGCCCAAGGACCCAACACCTGCTCACCAGCTCCAGGGGATGCATAAGAGCCACCTCAGGCCTGGAGGGAGGGCCCGAGTCACCTGTGAGAGGTGAGCGCCAGGCTCTGCCATCACTCCTGCAGTTGCTCCTCCCTTCCCTCTGCCCACCCCCTGCCCTTGCCAACTGCAGCATGCCCACAGCCCCAGAGCCCGCCCCGGCCTCACCCCTTAGCAGTTAAGCCTCAGGGCTCTGCCCCAGCTGCCTGGAGCTTATCTCAACTCCTCCATGTCTACACTCTCCTGGGCCTGAAGCCCCTCAACCCCTGGCTCCTCTCTGTGCCAGCGCTGGCTCCTCTGCAGTCTAAGCTTGAACGGCACCTCCTCTGGGAGGCTCCCCCTGATTCTGTCACATACTCCCTCTGCTTGTCCTTCTTCCTCGGACCACACCAGCACTTACTCACTGTCCCCTTTCCTCCTCATGCAGTCAGCCCCACTGAAGGCAGGGTTTGTCCTTGTCATCACTGGGTCCACGGCATCTGTCATAGGGCCTGGTACATGGTGGGTGTGCAATGAATACCCGATGAATTAATGTGTGGATGGATGGATGGGTACACAGGGAGGGAGGGAGGGATGGATGATGGATGGATGGATCGATGGATGGATGGATGGATGGATGGATGGATGGATGGATGGATGATGGATGGATGGGTAGGTGAATGGATGGATGGATGGATGGATAATGAATGGATGGGTAGGTGAATGGAT